>VWPU01008199.1:0-123552 GCA_013398955.1 Callaeas wilsoni | reverse complement strand
GAATACTGCCATTGGGCTTTTGTCTGCAATTTGCCAAGCACTACTATAGCATTATCAATGTGGCTTTTGTGACTGTGTTTCTAAAACTGCTTTGAAACGTAAGTTGAAGCAAAAGTGAACATTTCTCAGTTTTAGTGGAAACTACTTAAATTTACCCAAACATGTATTTCAGACTGTTTTTACTGTGTGTGAGAGAGTTGCAATGAGAGAGTCTACACCAGAAGAATCTACGGGGATTGCAGGGTGAACATCAGCCTCCTAACAGACACATTCTCACCTGCTCATGTGGTATGCACCTATGCCTTGATGGCAGTACAACTGGCGTTTTGCTGCATATAAAATTGTTCTTTCAACAGTTGAAGTATGTTTTTGTCAGTTTGCCCTTTTAGATGACACTGGGTGTTTCCTAATGGATTCTTTCAAGTTTTAGACTTCAAAATTGCTCTGGCTTCACTGTCATAATTTAGCTGGACTAGTTGGAGTCCATGTGTCGTGGATATTGCAGATATAATCTTATTTGTTGCATCTAACAAGAAGGTTTGTGGAGAGTGGAATGATTTGCCCAGTGAGACTGAATTAAAATTAATTACCTACTGTTACTCTCCACTAGACAAGCAGTTTGCAAAAACAAGAGGAGAGTCTGCATCATTTCCAATCTACATTGCACATATTCCAAGGAGGGGTGCGCTACTCAATGATGCACAGCAGTAACTCATAACAGATGATGTCTTGGTTTTCATTTTAACTTCTATTTGTTACTTAGCTTGAAGGCTTAATTTTAAATAGATATTCTATACAGTTGTTTAAAGCTCTGATTTTGATAACAGCAATCGGTTAACACAATTTCACCTTCTGTGTAGTTATTGTCTGTTTTCTACTTCTGTAGAGTCTTTTCTGTTAGCTAAAGTGAAGCCTGAGGTTTGTTCTCCATGCAGGCTCTGAATATGTGGCTTCTTCTGCCCTATGTATCCTAATTTTTCAGCAGCAGTCATTTACAAATAAGCAATTGGACCTAAGTGCAGAAGTTTGAGATTTACAGTTGAAAAACATGGAATGCAAAGTTATGCATTAGTGCATATATTTATTTAAACTAACAGAAAAATAAAGACATAAAGTGACTGCTTAAGTGGGTAAATATATTCATGTAAGTACAAAGTAATCTTTATACTCTTGAGGCAGATAATTTCCAGTTGCTGTTGACTATCTATTTACATGTTCGTATGTGCCGCAAAGGTACAAATTTTGCAGTAACAAAGAGAAGACAGGAGAAAATTATAAATACCTACAAATATGCCTTAAAATAAAGTCTTACTGATTCTGGCTTTTAATTTCATTGGAAGATGCCAACATCTAGCCAAGGGAAATTCTCTTTTGAGATGGTAAATATGGGATTAAACATTTTGGTATGTAGAATGTATGTATTCTGCCAAAATTCAACTCCTCAGACATTATACTTATAACCAGGCCTGTGTTTTAAAAGATGGCCAGAAGAACAAATAATGGTGTTGGTGCCTCCTTTTGTATAATCTCTGTAATTTGGTTATCATATAAGAAGCTTTCTCTCTTGTCATGAGAAACTCTGATATTTAAACTTCCCAAAAGTGTTACAACCACTAAAATATTTGAAAGTATGTCAGTGTCTACAGGATTTTTAAAGTTCTTTGAATAATAGGGATAGGCATCTTCTTTTAAAATAGCTTGCTTATAGTGGATGAAGACATTCTGAAACTGGAAAATCTGAGATCTAGGAAACTCTGACCTCCACATTTTCTTATGTGATAGTTGTTTAGACACATCAGTTTTCAATGTATTGATGCGATTCTTTTGGCACTCTAGACAAAGTGTTTGCAATTTTGGATTTCATTTTGGGACACTTGATGTCCTATGCACTCTAAAGAGGGTGCAGAAACTTAATACAATGTCATGGATTTTGCTTTAAGCCAGAGGGCTTGAAAGTTAGGCATTATGGATCCTAAGCTAAAGGTGTGTAGGTCACTTTTAAACTGCTGGGATGGCATGTGTTTTGCTTTACTAGTCAGCATTCTTGGGGCTACTCTTCCAGAATTAGCATAATGCAGGACCCATCCAGGGATGGGACATTTACACATAGTCCCTCTGCACTGAAAGCTTGGAAGGTTTTGATACTATGCACATTAGATATTATGTGCCAGTTGTCCTAAAGTCAGAGGGCACTTGCGGACAACTTTAATTGTATTTTAACAGGTCAATTGTATGGCACAAATAATTCTGTTAGCACACAGAAGACTGTGTGCCTTATTTCAAAGTTTAGTGTTCAACAATTTTCTGTGTAAGGGCTCCTGAAAGCCAAACAATTTCTCACTCAAAATGGTTTAAAATGTAGTGTAAAGAAGAATACACAGCCTGACCAAAAAAAAATCAAACCAGAAAAACCCCCCAAAAAAACACTCCAAAACTGCACAAACAAAACATTAGCTGCATTCCAGCTCTTTTAAAAAAAATGTAATATGAATCCCAAAATGAATAGGTAGTTTCTGACTAAACAAAAGGTGAAGTGAGTCATGCAGCAAACATAGCATGATGCCACTGCTACTCCACATTTTCAGGCAAACTTTTGACCTTTCCATCAAAGACATTTACAGTCCTTTTAACTGATTATGAGGCAATAAAAATTTTTGGGAATTAAATAGTTCTTTTTCAAGGGACGTATTCAGATGTCTCTCTGCTAGTCAGTGTTCCGCTGGCAGAAATCTACTAGAAAAAAAAAGTGAAGGAACAAACAGTTTAAGAATGCTACTAAATCCTTTCTGAGTGGTATTCTGTGTTTTAAAGCAGGACTAACCAAGAAATGCAGTAGTAAATATATTGAATCTGGTCTAAAAAAGATTCCTTTAAACTTCTGATCTGTATGCATTTCTTTAATATCAATTTTTTAATATCACTGACTTTCTGTGGCAAATAATTTTTTTAGTCTAGTTTTTTACTGCTGTCATGATAACTCTTTGACTAGTGTTTGTTCCTAAATTAAAAATTGTGCCATTAACTTATGAAATGTAATTACGATATGGTTGGCAGAACACATTTAGGGTCCACTTGTGTTTTTCCAGCCTGGGCAAGGACAGAACTGACAGAGCTCTGCTTACATATACTTTAATATGGAAAGTTACTGCTTGAAGATAATTTGCACGTATGGTGCATTAGTACTGGATAGCACTAGATCTTATGTGGATTTCCTTTGAAGCAGTGGATGTGTTTATGTCACAGGAAAAAGTACCAGATCTTGCTTTCCCAGAGCTTCTCAGCCAAAGCTGGCATAGAGTTAGTACGGCAAAGATCTGGTGCACTTTGCTGTCAGAGTCACTATCTCAGTGCAGAGTAACTGTGATTAGAAAAATAGACCAGTGGATTTCAGTCCACATCGTATTGTCATCTCTAGTAGCAGGGTAGATATTTTTTCTAAGAAATTTTTTTTTTGCATGGAATTTGGATGTATCTTTTTTTTAGCAAGGGATCTAGATATTGATGGCTGATGCATGAGAGAGTTTTTGGAGCTCATTTTCAGCAGTATCGTCTCAGATTTTTAGAAAACAAGGATTGATTGATATGTCCTAATACTAAAAGGTATGTGCGTCTGCTAAATGCAGTTCTCTTACATGGAAAATATCTTTGCTTGTTCCTGTAATTTACTAGAAAAGAATAGCTTCCCATTTGAAATCTTCAGAGACTTAATTTAGGGTGTGAGATGAGGCAGTGATATGTGAGGCAATTAACTTTTGGTCAGGATTTGTTGTCACCATAGCAGTTAAAGTATTGAAGAAATTAAGGAAAATTAAAAGGTTGTATGTAAAATGAATAGATTGTATACAATATTAGTCATACTTAAAAATATGTAAATGCTTAGAAACTTCAGTTTTTCTAGCACTGAGCAAGAAGGGGAGGGTCAGCTGCTGAATCTGTTATTTTTGTCAGAGAGTTTGGGTAAAAACCCAAACTGACTGGTGTTCTCTGACCAATGACAGCTGAATTTTCTTAAAGTAACAAATTCTTAGCTGCACAATTTCAAAGTAATATCCAACAAAGACCAGGAAGGCTCTTCAACAACCCTTTGTACTTTCTCACCACAAAACCCACTCCTGTGTTGGCTTTTCTCCATGGGCCACTGCGACTCACAAGAACATGGTGCTGGTGGGTTCTCCACAGATTAGAGGTTCCTTCCTGGCATCTTCACCTGCTCTGGCATGTCATCCTCCCCAGGTCCAGTGTGGATATCAGCACCATGGTCTTCACCACAGGCCTGCTGGGGAATCTGCTCTGATTCCTGGACCACCTGCTCCCCCACCTTCTTCACCACCATTGGTGTCTGTGAGGCTGCTTCTCACATATTGTTTTCCTTACTCCTCTCTCACCCTCTACTGTGTGGCATTTTTATGCTTTTCCTAAAATACTGGCTCGGACCTGCCATCACCTTGAGTGTGTGTGTTGGAGTCCTCTGGACCTGTCTGTTTCTGGTACAGAGCTGCCCAAGCTTCTTCTCACAAAGGTGGCCCCTGCAGTCCCACACTGCCAGGACCTGTGCACTTGTACAGAGTGAAGCTAAATAATGTGATCTTACAGTGGACAAGATGATGTCAAGAGAGATCACCTCTGGAAATGACATTAGTGAGCCTTTTTACAGGTAGTTTCAGTGTAGAAGTCAAGGACTGAATGGGAATATTGATTTACCTATCTGTCCTTGAACTAAATCCTACAGGTACTTTTTTATATCAGTAAAAATGGTTGGTAAAGCCGAGTACAGGCAAGGGTAATACCTGAATCTTGCATCACCTCACTCTCTAGGGAAAAATGGTCGTTCAAGTTATTAGGGTTCTTCACATGAAAAGACACATAAAACAGTAACATCTGTTAGATAATTCTGTTATTCTCAAAGCGAACTTGCATCTTGTTCCTTCTGAGGGTGAAAATTAGCTGTTTGAAAGTTGTGCCTTTTATCCTAAGCCAATCATCTTGCTGTGGGAAAAAGAATCACCTTCAAGGGTCTTTCATTCTGTCACAGGGTACAAATCTTAGAAAGAGGTGACATGGCAGGTAGATGATTCATTTAGATTGTATCCACTAACCTTTTGAGAGCTAAAATCAGGCGAGGGAAAACTTGTACTGAACAGCCACTTGGAATAAGCCAGATGCACAGAATCCATAGGTTGTCATGGTATATGAGAACTCTGGGAGAAAGAATTTTCTGAAGACTATGATAATGTTGAAGACATGGACATAGTCCTTCATGACCTCAAGTAGAGTCCCAGAGACTGTGACAAATGCAACTTCAAGTTTTGATGTGTGCAAATGTGTGTTTTTAATGTGTGCAAATCAGTACAGTGTCTGGCTTCTTTCAATTTTTCCAGTCATATAGTGAAGTCTTGGATAAACTTCCTAATTTCTTCTACCACTTCAGCACACAGAGAGTAATCAAAGTTATGCCTTTCCTGGGACAGATTAATGTCAATATGAACAACGACATCACTCTCTCACCTTGCTCTCCCTGCTTCTTTTGAGCTTCTTTGTGCTTTGATTAATTTTAAAAACAGGACCTCAGTCTTGGTATGTAGAACATTTGTGGTCTGCATTGATGCAATGCAGACATCAGTATAGAGTTCTAAGGCTTTTCAGGGGCATCATGGCTGGCATTCATGAAAATTTCACCAGTGTTTGATGCTGTGGCTTTTTCTCTCTAAAGATGTTGTCTTATGGCTGTCACCTTTGCTCATCTCTTCCCCAATTAATTCCTGTAATAAAATGTTGAAGGGTATTTTATTGAAATTTTCTGTCTACACAGACTGGCTATAAATACTAATGATTAATAATGAAAAAAACCATACAGTTTCAACATTAAATTACACTTTTAAGAGCGTTTATAAGTGTGCACAATATTTCATATGCTTTTCTGTGAAGCAGTGAGCACCAATAAGCTAGATAAGCATTATATAATATATTTAGCATGTGATACTAAAGTGATTTTGAGCAATTTTTCATGCTCTAGAGAGACCAAGGTTCTTATAATGTAATTTAGATATTTACAGGGTTAAATTTGTGTGATTCTTTCAATCACTTTGTACCATGTACCACATACACAAGTATGTGCATATGTGTGTGAAAATAAGCTGTGGTAAATTCTCAACTCTCTTAGAGGGAGAACAGTATAAGTTAGTTTCCCAAGCAGAAAGTATCGTAGAAGAGGTGAGTAATTATTCAGATTGATAGCTTTTACTCTGTAGACAAAACTATTGCAAAAAGTTAATTTAGAAGGTCTACTATTACAAAACATGAGTTTCAGAGCCTGAAAAAGAAATTGCAAAGTCCTATTTCTTTCTTATTTCAATAGTTACAGAGTGTGCTTAATAAAACATTTAAACCAAATCCAGGTTTCCTGGTCTCTCAGGTAACTGTTCTTATCTTAACACATGTTTTTTTACTTTTTTTATTTACACTCAGGGTCTTGGGGAGGAGTGGGTGAGTGTCTGCATGGTGCTTAGTTGTTGGCTGGGGACAAGGATAAAATCAGTGTTTACTGTATGGGAAAATAATCTACAGTAAAAAAAATAGAAATACACTAAAAAAAAAAAGTATAATCATGCTTTACACACAGACTCCACATTTTGTACCTTATTTTATAAGCACAAACACACTTGTAAGCCAAACCACCCATCTCTTCTGTCAAAGGTTTTTTAACAATGCAGTATACTTGTCATGTGATTTAAGCATTTCCATTCCTCATGACAATATCTGAGCATTCTGTGATATTGCAAAAGTATTAAAGCAATACCTTTCCAGGTGTTCCCGGATAATCTTCTGCAGTTGTTTTTCCCAGTTCTAGTTTTTTAGATCCGCCACAAAATTTTTGGTGCTAAGCAAAAAGTTCTTGTCTTTGTTTCCATACGGCTGCATGGAGCTTGTTAGCATGCATCCACCTCTTCGCAATGCAAATATATGTACAGGAGAGGTGTTAGGAAGTGTGAGTGTCGAAATCATAGTGGAGTTGTGATCTTCTAAGTCACACTGTTTTACAATTTTTTAATTGCTTGTTAAGTAAAGGGGGAGAATACTGTTCAGAAGTTAAATGAAAGTGAATAGCCTGATATTGAAAGCATTAAATCCAGTCTCAAATAATTTTGAACACAATGGGACAGCTTTTTTTTCAGTGAAAGCCAACACTAAATTTCATTGTCCAGTGCAAAAGAACCCCTGTTATTTAAGTAAAGGGAACACTGCTTGTCTTTAGAAGAGCTGGGTGGTCTGTCTTAAATTATGATATAGACACATTCCCTTTAGTAATTCCTGGACTACTGTGACAGCCACAGGAATATGAATCCAACACACCCTGTCTTCTTATGCATTTTTCAGTCTCTGCAGTATTTATAGCCCCCGCTGTGAGAAACCTGGTTGCATTCAAACACAAATTTTGAAAACTGTGCATTTGTTGTCAGATAGGACCTTAACACACAAAGTTGTGATGGGAAATATGGGAACCATGGAAGAATGAGCTGCTCTAGAATGTCCTACAAAGTGAAGAAAATTGATAAAAGACAACATAATTAGCACTGGTCAGAATGGTAGAAGAGGTGTCTTTTTTCATAACTTCTAATTTAATTTAGTTCCATGCTCTTGAGGAACACATTCAGTGCAGACAGCTTGGGGTGCAGCTGCAGTGAAAGTGCAGGTGGAGCTCTGGGTGGCAGAACCTGAGACAAGAGGCTGTGAATGGGCACTGACCCTTTGCACAACAAAGGGCACGGGGAACTGTGGCACAGCCAGGTGAGAGACAATCAGACACACAGCAGGACTGTGCAGGAAGAGCCGAGGCTTCCACACGTTAGGACTGTGAGGATATAAATCCCCAGGATTTCCTCCCTCCAGAGGCATCAGCTCAAGATATTGTGGCACCACGATTAAATTAATTTAATGATGCAGAGCTTTGATACTCAAAAATGGGAAACTGAGAGTCAAATCAGGGAGGAAAGCTGGTCTAACTATGTGAGTGGTGTGAGTAGGGAGTCAAATGGGGCACCCATCTGGCTTACTGGAGCCACCCATTGTGAAGAGGCTTCGGTCCCAGCCGTGACAGTCTCAGGTGGTGAGAATGTGACTGCCAGAGTGGCTGCCAAATGGTCAGACAAGGAAATTTCCTTAACACATACATCTGATTAAGGTAACTGGATGGATTATTTGTCCTGGATAAACTGAATAAACTGAACATGTTTTGCGACGGTCAGATGGTCACCTTGGTATTAATCATTAGACCATCTTACATGTTCTTTGCTCAATGGAAGAGGAGTAAAAGAAGGAAGATTATATACAAGGCCCAAACAGTTCTGGTGCTCCTGTGATTAGCTCAGCTTCCATGAACTTAGTTAAACCGTGCCTGTGTGCTGAAGTTTGGGATCTTGTCCTCAATATCAGTTAAGAAATGAGTCAGAAATCACGGATATTATCATATCATAATTTGACCTGTTAAACAACCCTGTGATCTGGAACCTGAAAATGTGTCAAGAGGAAGGCTGAGGGGGAACAAATGAAGAACCAGATTGAGCAAAGGATTTAATTATATCACCAAACCTGCAGCAAACCTAAAGTCAGATTTTTAAAAGTAGATCTAACATTCATTCAAATAACATATACTGCTCCAAATAGCTTTCACTTGACAGATTTAGGGATGATTTAAAAAAAAATAAATTCTTGGTTTCAAAATAATTTCCTCATCTTTTTTTTTATGTAGGAGAAATGCTGGACTAGTAGGGCTATAAAGCTCTTTTGAAACGGTTATTGCTAATTTCCCAAGGTATCAGATGGCTGATGTCCATATACTGTGAGGTGGCATTGAGTATGACTGTGCTTTTCTGCTCAGATAATTGAAAATTGACAATTTAGGCATTTGTGGTTAATTTCCATGTCATTTAAATTCTGCAACAAATTCTTTCCTTTTCCTTTACTCTGATTTTCCCCCCCGCCCAGCTTATTCCAGCAAGAATTATAAAGCATGAAAAAAATTTAGGAAAATTGAAACGTGTAGCAAGATCACTAACAGATATCATGTCATTCCTTGGTCTTTTACACCTTCATGATTGGAGGTCCTGTTTGGATGTGCTATTAAATCATACAGCAGAAATTTGTCTTTCAAGTTGTTATCTCAATTTCACATTGAAAAGAAATTTCTGTTCGGTAGAAATCTGTGTGTATGTCACACATAGCAGCTCAAAAAGATGTTTAGGAAGATACCTAGTATTTAATATCTAGCTATCCCTTGCAGCAATTACTGCCTTTGCCATGCTGTGTTGTAGTAAAATGCAGCTGGAACGAATTAGAGGTCTGGTTTTAAATGTATAAGTTGATTTTGGCATTCTGGGAGCTGATAAGGAAGTGGCTTTAGCCTAATATTTGATTTATAGTTCAATATGTTTCTTCGTTATTTGATTGTTGCAGGTTCATGGCAAACCTTACAGGCTGAATTTTCCTGATAGAGAGCAAATGTCAAGAAACAACACAAAAACTGAAGCAAATATTACTAGTGTTATGCAGATAACTCTGCTTTAGATTGCATTAGATAGCAAGTCATTCATGAGTAAAAGACTTCTGGATAGCTATCAGAAGACTATTGAAAAGAATATGTAAAGGAGCAATGAGCATTGATATTGACTGCTAGCTTTCTTTTCTTTGCATTTTCAGGAAAACATTTTATAATAATATTGCTACAAGAAGAGAAAAAGGCCATGCTTTTTATTTACTGCTACTTACTTGTAGAAATGCATACCAGGAAATTAAAAAAATGCCTAAGGTAGGGATTGGTGGTATGCACTTTTTATGAAGAGAGAATGCATTAGCTAAATATTTGGGTCTGCACTAAATGACAGCTAATTTACACTGTTGAAGTGTTAGGGAGCCTACAATCATTTTGTTATGCTACAAGTTTAATAGTTTTCAGGTATATGTCTTCTTGTAACAGCAACAAAACAAATCTGCATATAATATTTCTTCCAGATTAAGAAATATCTTCACTATTTATCCTGCTATAACATTTTAGATATACCCTCCCCATAAGGGCTTTTATTGTATTTTACAGGAGATAAGGAGTCCATATGCCATAAAAATTTTATTTAGTCCAAATTGTATTTTGATAGAGAATGTCTATAAATTCGATATTAAACATAATTAATATTGTTTGCATACAGTATTTAAGGTATCAGAATGACGTTTGGCGGATACAGATGTAAGTCCAAACTGAGTGATGATGATGTTCCACATACTAAAAACATTATGCTATCAAACAAAAGCTGTACAAGCTAATCAGGCTGTAGCCAAGAAGTGTTACATGAAAGGGGAAAAAAGAGGAAATAAGAGAGAACGGGGTGGACAAGTGGGGCTGTGAATTGTGGAGAATTTTGAGATTTCCATAGTTGGTTTAATTTCAGCTGGGACCTGAACCATAGAGGCTGAAAATCTATCTGCAATGTGGGAGTTTACATCACTTAAGCAGATAAAAATATTTTGATAGGGCATGCTGCTTTCCAATATTTGAGACTCCATGAAGAGACATGTTACTTGGTCTCCTTTTTGATACAAAGGTAAAATCTCTGCATCCCTGCCTTTATGGTAATCCTGGAGATATTCTGGGAAGCTCTGTGTCTAAAGCTCAGGAAGATCCTGGACTTCCAGACCATGTCACTGGCGTCTGTAAATTGGATTGCCTCTAAAGACAGGAAGCTCACATGGCAGTTAGGAGGCTGTGAAATACCCGTGTTTGAGGCAGATACCGGGTTTCTGGTGGTCATACAACAGATTGCTTTGGAAAATTGCTCCAGGTGAAGGAATTTGGATGCTATACAGGTATGAAGATGAGGAATACTGTGGGCTTCCTGAATATTACCATACCGCTCAACCACTCTCTAGGCTCCAGTACAGTAAATAGCCAAAGGCCTTGCCAGTGATGAATAAATACAAAGGCAAGTAGAGAGTTTGCTTTGGCAAATCTACCTGTATTCTGTCTGATGCAAAATGTAAGCATCTTTATCAAAGATGATTTTATGGGAGAAGAGGTATCTCGGTGGATGGGGAAATGCCAATATGCTTTTAGGAATTTTCTTAATCAACTTTGGAAAAAGACAACTGGGACCAGTGTAGAGAAAGTTCAAAAACCCCTAAGAATTACAAAAGTGGTCTGATTACAGATGCAGACCTGTTAAAGTTACATTGTGTCTATTTAGTCATTAAAATACTTTTTATAATGTGGCTATTTGTACAACTGATTACTCTAGAAAATATAATGTTAAGTAATAAAGGAGCCATGATTAAAGTACAGGAAAAATAAATTATTTAAAATGAGTAGGTCAGAATTTCTGCACTATTTTTTTTCACAGTGAGTAAGGCTTCTTCTGTATATATAGATAAATACAGGATCTGCAATTGTAGGTGATGAACATTATATTAGACCAGTGCTGTTTAATGTCTGCGTCAGTGACACCGCTGAAGGGATTGAGTGCACCCTCAGCAAGTCTGCAGATGACACCAAGCTGAGTGGTGCAGCTGACACACCTGAAGGACAGGATGCCATTCAGAGAGACTTGGATAAACTTGAGAAGTGGCCCCTGGGAATTTCATGAAGACCTACAAAACCAAATGTAGGTCCTGTAAACGGACTGGGGCAAACTCAGCTATCAAAACAGGGTGGAGACTGAAGGGATTGAGAGCTGCTCTGCGCAGAAGGACTTGAGAGCTCTGGTGGATGTAAAACTGGACGTGAGAAACAAGGGCTCCCTTGGTTCAGGAAAGACACAGACCTTATGGAGATGGGCCAGAGGAGAGACACAAAAATTATCAGAGAGCTGGAGCACATACTCTGTGAGGATAAACTGAGAGAATTGGAATTGTTCAGCCTGAGGAAGAGAAGGCTCTGGGAATATCTTACTATGGCCATTCAGTATCAAAAGGAGACTTGTCAAAAAGATGTGAACAGACCTTTTAAAAAGGCCTGTTGCAACAGGATAGGGCTTTAAATTTAAAGAGAGGAGATTCAGAAGAAGGTGTGAGGAAGAAATTTTTTACGATGAGGGTGGTGAAACTTGCACAGGTTGCCCAGAGAGCTGATGGATACCTTATCCCTGGAACATTCAAAGTCAGGCTGTCTGGGTCTCTAAGTAACCTCAATTCAGCCCTCCCTTGCAGAGGGTTTGAAGTAGATTAGCTTTCAACCCAAACTATCGTATCATTTTTATTATAGGATGGAAAGTAGAATCCCATGCTTCAGGGTTTTACACAATATTTGGTCATTATAGTACTCACATCTTGTTAAAATATTTTCCTGTACTTCTTTTATGTAGCTAGCTCCTGTTGACCTCTGAGTACTAAATGAGATGAGATAAAGACGTCACCTTTTGTAGTATTTCCATGAAGTCAAGAAAAAATTAAATGTAGAACTTAGTTGGAAGCCAATTAAACCCTTGTCTGTCTTTTCCCTCAGGCTCTGATTAATTAAGAACAGAATGCCATTCAGGCAAATATCAGTATATTATTGATTTGCCTGTAATCAGTAGGATTTATGTTTAAAGTTAAACATACAGTCAGTTCTAATTTTGCCTTATTATTTTTTAATCATGCTAATATGATTCGAGAAAGCCTTCTGTGTATCAAAATTCTGGTGTACATAGGTCTTAAAAGTCCAGCAAAACATCTTTACAAAGATCTTTTGCATCTACAGGCACAAGTGTGAAAAGATCTTTAATGTGATAAAATTCCAGGTAATTTCTCCTTCCTCTTACATCACTCTGCTGTCATTGTTTGGCAAGAGTCAATGCCTTAATGATTTATTGAAGTAATGCTCCTTCTCAACAAGGTTAGTTGTCTCGTGAAAGAACATTTACAAGCAGTATGAATAAGAAAGTTTAAATAGTACGTAAAAATATTTGTAGATAAAGTGACAATAAGGGTCTAATGAAGCCTTACTGAGAAATGAGTGTTCTGCAAAGACAGAGGGCCTCCCTACTTCCTGCTAATGCCGTGTGGGAGTTCAACGTGTCCAAATTTACTTTAGAATATGCTCCTCTCTGATGATCTCAAGACCAGTAAAAAAAATCTTAAATACATTCTACATTCAGTAACAGAGACTGGTGTTCCAAGAGAGATCAGTCTGCTGAGTCTGGCTGCGTTTCTTTGCATGGTAAATATTGATGTCATGCTATCATTTGTGTGGTCTGTTTTACGATTGTGCATATGTTCATGTCAGAGAATCGCTGGTAATGCTGGTCTCCTGCTCCAAGACCTGGGTCAACCTGTAGTTAAAAAAAGTGCCATAAAGGAGGCAAAAACTTCCCACCTGAGACATTGGTTAGGTTCACTTTCCCATTTCTATTAACAAGAGTTTTCAGGCTTAAGAGAAATGTTACCAGGAAAAACATTCCAAGGGCAAATGTGATTCCATTGTAAATAAATAGAAAATCCTAGTGTTTAAAAACAAACAAACAAAACCAAACAATTGTTCTGGAAAATAAGGAAAGCAATGAAATATCAAGTAAAATTTTTCTGCCTAAGGTAAATAATTTCTAAATAGGGCAGTTGTTAAATATTTAAGAACATTGGAACCTTTAAAGAACACACATTATCAATTCATTGTTCAGCTCTTGGAACGTGAAACAACATATTAAAAGATCATTGTTTCTTATATGTGTTATGTGCACAAAATAACTGTGTTCTTTGGACTCTATTAATCAAGGATTATTGAAAATTCTCTTGGTGTTAATTTTCATGGCTTGAAATTCAAATTGTATTATCATCTACCTTTTGACATAATTCCATGACTGCAGTGATAGAAAGGCTTGTCAAACATAATACTGCATGATACACTTCTATGCTTTTCTGGCTGACCACTGCAGTGACCTCCTTCAGGTAATAGACTTAAAACTATTAATAGAGTTCTGAGATTTATATAAATACATCAACTTTAGGAAAAAAAAAAAAGGAGGGGAGAATGTTTGAAAAATGCATTAAAATTAAAATTATTTGCAGAAATCAGGATGTTCTCCATATTCCCCAAATTAGTGGAAGGTGTAAAACACATAGCATAACTACAGTCTTGCCGAGCTTTCATTTTAAAGAAAGCTTTTTGGAAAATGTTTTTGGGAAAATAATGATCAGAAAGAAGATTTTTGTTAGAAAGAAGAATTAACCTGAAAATCTATGTTAACACTTTTAACTGAGCCAATACATTATTCGTAAATGCTTGTAATGGAAAAGTTACTTCTAAGATGACATATCAGGAACTTTGAAATTGCTTTACCTGCTGACTGAACTGTAAGTTTCTGCATCCATGCCTGAGTAGTGGCCTCTACTCATTCTTTTAATCAATGCCATATGAGAGCAATAACGATTAAAAGGTATTCCTGACAGCTGGAGAGATGTGCAGATGAGACCCTAAATATACGATACAGTCTGTCTTTTTTCTGGACTGCTTCTGACATTAATTTTAAGCAGAATTGATGAATATTTAATATATTACCTAATCGCAACATCTAAACAAGAATTAGACAGCAATGAAACAACAGAAGGTGTGAGATTTGTGTGTGAATTTCTTCAGCAACCTCTCCTATGTGACCTGGCAATTTTTACAGCTGTCAAGTGGGATTCAAAATCTGGCAGGTAGCTCTTTTTAAGACACTGGAAACTGGCTTAAAGTTTCTTAATGACAACATAAATGGAACATGTCTGGCATCTTTATCTGCATCGATGAAAAATAAATAAATGCATTTGCAACAACAGGAGACTTGTAAGTGCTGTAATTTTTCCACTCCTCTAAAAAAGCAAGACAAAAGCATTTACCATGATTGATACAATTTCTTGCTCTTTATGTGTATTGTAAGCATGTCTATAGAAGCAGAAGATTTCAAGAAAAAAGGAATAATTACTTAAAAAGAAGCCATTTCTACTACCTAGGCTGGTTTGACTTTAAAAGATGTGTGTTGGGTTATCTGCTTTTTTTTTTTTTTTTAGTAATAGCTTTGAGGATAAAAAATCACTCTACATACACTCTGCATTTGAAACTATATTAGCATGAAAAGGATAAAGTTTCAATGAAGAGTTAATGGAAGTAGAGGTACAAGATCCATGGAACCAGTGAGATATGTTTCACATATTGAGACGCAATCTTTTCCATTGGCTGCACGCAATTCTTATCTTGAAAACTGTGGACTGTTTTCCATGTTTAAATGTCTGATTCTGTAGTGGTGGTCAGCACATTAGACAGGAGTTTATTTTGCTGTGCCCGAGCCTAGAACCCCACATTCACAGGAGAGACTGTCATTTTCTCCTGCATGTCCACTCTTTCGTGGATAGGAACAGACATTGGGAATTAGATTTCCTATTCGTTGACTAGGTTCAGAAGAGTCAGACAGGCTAGCTTCTCCTATTAGCTCCTCTGCTGTACCTGCCAAGGGACTGACATGCTTAGAATTGCTGCTGACCTGATGAAATTGGGGGTCAGGTGTGGGGAAAAGGAAATGATGGGGCTTCATGCATTTCTGTGCATTTGAATCATTTTATCAGCCAGATTTTATCAGACGGCAGTATGTTACTTTTGTGGTCCAGGCAGATTTGGCAAGTAGGAAATTTACCTCACTGCTGCCTAGTAGCAGTGTATGAAGCGTGGGTCTGAAAAAGCTGAGCTGCTCTTGATATGAATGATTGAGCAATGCCTGTGTGAGGCAATGAGTACAGTGGGGAGCTGAACCTGGGTTAATCGAAACAGGGTACCTGTGGTCTGAGGTACAATTAGCCGTGAAGAGTGCAGGAGGATGTGAGGGTGTAAAGGCTAGGGAATGTGTAGATAAGGCCTTCCAATGCAGGCTGTTAATAATGTTTGGAGCCTGAGAGCATGCTTAGATGAGTTAATTAGCTAGCTAGCTAGTACATGCTGGACACTCAGTAGAAGGCTGGCAGCTGATAAGATTAAACTATCATTTAGGAAACAAGAAATGCATATAAGGAAAAATTGTATTTAACTGTGATACAGTTTAAAGAGTGTAAGTGCATTTGAATTGCACATGTATATGGTACTTGATTTTCAGTATGAGTATTGCCTGTGTCATTGTCCCTTAAGACATTCAAACATATGAGCAATCTATCTGACCATGAATTGAGCTTTGGGGCTAGGCCTATCTAGGTGAATCAAGTCAATTGGGATCAGAAGCATATTCTAGAGTAATCAAAAGCAGCTGATTAATGAACACTCACATGCTGGCATACTAGCAGCTGGGGAAGCAGCAGCTAGGGTGCTTTGGCATTAGGCATTACAGTTCTGAGCTTTTGTTTGGATGAACTGAGGGAATCCCTTTTACTGTGTGGGGGTGACCTTTGCTATGTAACCATGTCCACGGACAGTAATGACACCCGCTTGAAACAGTGACATTCACAAATACTTTGTGATAAAAAATGACTAAATTGAATGACAGAAAGGGAAATAATCTTGTGTGTGTACCTGATTTGGAGAAGCAAACTGTAAAGAATCCAGCATATACCACATCCAGACGTCTTTTTATCCATCAAAACAAGCCTCCAAAAAGAAAGGAAGAATGGTTTCCTACAAACTGTAAATCATACAAAAAAATTAAAGAATCTACTGAAAAACATTTTTAAACAAAACAGTAATAGATATGAAAGAAAAAGACACTCTTGGAAAAATTCAAGAAAAATATAACTTTTCAGAATTCAAGCAAGCTGTATTACAGTGAGTGCCAGAAATATAAGAATCTGTACATATTCCTTGGGAATATGTGTTTTTCATTATGACTATATTCATGGGGAGAGCAGGATTTGTCTATACTTACACCAAATGATTTGATCTATTGATACTGATGTGGTGAGAAAAAGGTGAGGAAGCAAATCTTCAGGGTACAAGTCTGACAGCAAAACAAGAAAAGATTTTCCTAATTTGTTAACTGCACCACTTAGATATAAAGTTAGACTTATACAGTTCAGTGGCAGAACATTTAAGGATGTCAAAAAAGACTGTAGATTCTGCATAAAGAGGAAAAACCTGAAATTGGTAACAATATGGTTACAACCACCTCACAATATGAAAGAGGAAGATTTTTAATATGAGCAAAAGACATTACTACATTATGTTGGAGGGAAATTCTATTGAAAGAGTTATCTAAAAATATACCCTATACATTTATGTGTGCTGTGTGCTATGTGGCCAGAGCAGACAATCATATAGGAAAATTGGTCAGTTTTCTACAGATCATAAAATGAAACTTTTATGAGTTGCCTTAATAATGTACTGAAATGCTGTCCTGTAATCTGCATCAGGTGTTTGTGACTTGAGGCTGAATCTGCATGATCCTTCTGATAGCTGATGGGGAAATTGGTAGAGGCAAACCCTATGCAGAGAAGCTTGGAATTATCTTTTCAGGCTTTAATAACAGGTAACCTATCTCAAGTGTCAGCTCACATGATATAAAGGATTCTGCGGTTTTACTTCACAGTGAAAGAAAAGGGAAAAGAACTACACTCAATAAATGGCTAGCTGCTAGTAACCAATTAAAATAATATCTTTACCTCCTAAACTGGAAGAATCAATCAACCTAGGGGAAACTAAGTATTGTTAATCAAAACAGGAGTTATGTCAGCCAGAGAAATGGGCTTGGATATTTTTGAAGACATTCTTTCCAGGTATTTGCAATTACTATCATAGAACTGCTTTGCCCTCACAGTAATATATGTAATACTAGAATACTCTAAACAATTTTTTTTTGTATAAATACTTCTTATTTTACAAAGGAAATAAGAGAATTGAGTTCTGTGAACCTAGTTAGGAAAATTCATTCCATTTCATTTTATTCAGTAAGATATTCTCCTTTAGTAGCTTCTGAGAAACTGATTTATCAGTCTACGTTATTTCTATCAGTGGAATAATTCACAAAACAACATGCTCTTTAGCTTGGAAGCTCAAGAACTTTCCCATGAAATACCTCATAATGCTTTTAGTGGATCTTCTTGCTTTTAATGGAGGAAGAGTGGAGTCACGAATGAGAAATTATGTGAGTACGATTAAGAGAGAATTTATTTTCTTATAAATCTAGTGCAGAATTAAGTGTATGAGTCTGTTAAGTAGGATGTCATATAACCTCACTAAATCTCAATTTATCCAAAAAGAGAAATGGAGTTTTCACTTCTTTGCTTGGCAGAAGTACTCCTAGCCACCGGTATAATTAGATACATGCAAATATATAGCAAGCATTGTTAATTTGAATTAGAATCTGTGAGATTTATAATCAACAGCTGAGTAAGGCATGGTGGATGAGCTACTTGACTGAGATTTTGGGAAAGGCTGTTTTAAAGAGGGCAAATGTAAAAAGATCACAGAATGTTTAAGGTTGGGAGGGACATAGGTCAATGACACACTACGTTGTCTTGTCCAGCCTCCCTGCTCAAGCAGGGTCTTCCTAGATCTCATGGCACAGAATCACATCCAGACAATTCCTGAATATCTGAAGATGATACACGGAAGTAATAGGACTAATGAAATTCTCCTTGGTTTCATGTAAAGTTGAAACATTGTTCAACAGAACTGCAATGTAAAAATTACTCTGGAAGGTGGAAACAGTTCAGTAGATACATCCAAGTTAAAAGATTAAGATACTTAAAGAACTGTTTTCTCTGTTACCATAAATATGATTCAGAACATCTCTATTTGAACCTAGGGATTTAGCTGATAAATTCTGTCCTTATAGAATAAAAAACCAAATCGTTTCCCTGGGCAATAAAAACTCCATGTTATTTTATTTGATTTACAAAGCTCTTTGCTGCTTATGGCACTAAATCCCACTCTTCTTTTTGAGGTAAAACTCTTACTGGATTCTACAGAAAGCATACTTTTATTTGAAGTTACAACCTCTGGCAGAGAAACTGCTTTCCTTATTTTTTTTTCCAGAACAATTAAAGACGCAATATTTTCATAGTGCCATAAGAAAATTCCTTTCCTTTCTCTCCTAGTGAGAGTTCTAGTAAAAAAACCAGATAGCAAAATGAGATCTACAGTTGATTAAAAAACATCCAATCCCAAAAAACAACAGGTTCAGTTTTCTCTGGATTTGGCTTGGTGCATTAAGCTCTTTAAATGATTTAATTTTGGTGGCATCTGTATTGTGGTGGGCCCTCTGGAACCACAAGAGGTGCATCCAGAGGAGAAACTCATCCAGAGGAGAAACGAACCTCAAACAGGAAAAATAAATAGAAATTCTAGTAAATAGAGGGTATGTCTCCAAGCTGCATGGTGATCAACTATCTCATGATAATACAGAATTAAAAGATAAATGAACCATCTTCAGGAATTCCCACATATCATAGTAAGTTATGAGTATTTATTTTGGAGCATTTCTGTAGAAACATGGAGATGGTGCAGAGCATGTAACAATCATGTCCACAAAGTCATGAAGGTAGCTGACATATGTGATCCCATCAAAAGCAGCACAGAGATGCTTTCTGAAGAAACAGAGAGGCTGTCAAGTCTGTCACCATTCCTCATCCCTTGCCTCTTTCAGTAAAGTAAGATAAAATAGTTTAAAACAGAAGGAGACATTGGTTGCATTGTAAAGAACAGAAACAAAGTTAAACCAAGAGCATTGACAAAAAAAGTCAGTGCAGGGGGATTTTAATAACTTTAACTCACATAAAAATGATTTTTTGGTGCTTTTTTGACTATCTAACATAACTTGGCTGGTTTTGAGAACAGAGGTTTTAGAAATGCGGTGAGAGGAAAATATTATATATACTATTATTTGTAAATATTATATATATTATTATCTGCAAATATTTTTTTTGAGACATATCATCCTGTAGAATCTTTTATGCTATGTACATCATCATTATCAAATTCTAGATGGACCATTATTATTTTTGTAAAGGGTAGAGGAAGTAAGACTTTCCTTTGGTCAAAGAGGATTGGGTTAGAGAATGCCTGGGAAAACTTGACACCCACAAGTCAATGGGCTCTGATTCTCAACATCCATGAGTGCTGAGAATGCTGGCTGAAACAATAACTAGACAACTCACTACATCTTTGAAAAGTTGTGACCACTGGGAGAGATGCATGAGGAGTGGACAGAAGCAAACATCACCCCTGTCTTTAACATGGGCAAGAAGAAAGACCCAGAGAACCACTGGCCAGGCAGCCTCACCTCTGTTCCTGGAAAGGTGATGGAGTGCCTCATTCTGGAGGCCTTCTCATCCATGCAGATGACAAGAAGGTGATCAGGAGTGGTCAGCAGGGATTCGCTGAAGGCAAATCATGCTCGACCAACCTGATTGCCTCCTACGATGAGACAACGACCTGGATGGATGAAAGGGAGCAGTAGATATTGTCTACCTCATCTTTAGCAAGGCTTTCGACACTGTCTCTCACAACCTCCTCATAGGCAAACTCAGGAAGTACGCACTGGATGAGTGAACAGAGAGGTGGATTGAGAACTGGCTGAATGGCAGATTCTAGAAGATTCTGCTATGGTGGCACAGGGTCTAGTTGGAGGCCTGTCAATAGTGGTGTTCCCCAAAGGTCAATATTGGCCCCAGTATTGTTTAACTTATTCATCAATATCTTGGATGAAGGGGTAGGTGCCTCCTCAGCATGTTCACTGATGACACAAAGCTGGGAGGAGTGGCCGATACCCCAGAGAGCTGTGCAGCCCTTCAGAAGGACCTCGACAGGTTGGAGAGATGGGCAGAGAAGGACTAGCTAAATTTTAACAAAGGCAAGGGCAGGGTCCTGCACCTTGGGAAGGACAATCCCAGGCACCAGGACAGGCTGGGGATTGACCTGCGGGAAAGCAGCTCTGCAGAGAAGACTTGGGGGTCCTGGTGGACAACAAGCTGCCCATGAGCCAGCAGTGCCCTTGGGGCCAAGAAGGACAATAGTATCCTGGGATGCTTTAGGAAGAGCATTGACAGCAGGTCTAAGGAGGTGATCCTGCCCCTTGACTCAGTCCTGGTGAGGCACATCTGGAGTGCTGTGTCCAGTTCTGGGCTCCTTAGTACAAAAGACGCGGAACTCCCGAAGCAGGTCCAGCAAAGGTCTATGAATTTAGATTAAGCGACTGGAGAACCTCTTTTGGTAGGTAACATTGAGAAAATTGGGCCTGCTAAGCTTTCAGAAGAGATGACTGAGATGGCACCTTATCCATGTCTAAAAGTATTTGAAGGGAGGGTGTCAGAGGATGGAACAAGCTCTATTTTGTGGTGCCCAGCAATAAAGAGGCCACAGGCAGAAACTGATGCACAGGAAGTTCCACCTAAACATGAAGAAGAACTTCTTTAATTAATTCCGGAACCTGAACGCAATCCTGTGCAGTGTGTTCTAGGAAGACCCTGTTTCAGCAGGGAGGTTGCACCTGATGGCCTGCTGTGATCCTTTCCAACCTTGCCTGTTCTATGACTCTATGAATCTATATTGATGAAGGAAATATATGAACCTGAATAGCTCCTAGTACTGTTCCCTCTGAAAAAAAAAGTGTTTTCCAACAAATAGCCACAAAACCAAAGCTTTTTTCTGTTCCATCTATCTAGAAACCGATACTGAATTTTAAAAAAAGATATTTATTCCATTTGAAACTGCAAAGCAATAAACTCGTGTGCTCCAGTGAAACAAATACAATACTTGCAATGTAAATGGCAGTAGTCTTGACTTGTATTCTAGAATACAAAATTACATGTACCAAAATTGCAGTAAATTGGCACTGATTTGTCTATCTAAGCTTTGATATAGGCTCCTGATTTAAGGATCTGGAGAACAGAAGAAGGAAAGTTAATATTAGTACCAGGTTTGAATAAAATATGCTAACAACACACGGACGTTCCATTTCATATTTTTCTTGATGTCTTTTAGTTTTTAAAAATTTCCTGGTTAGGGATGGTGAGAAGAAATAAAATAAATCACCAGGAGCATTTTTTATTTCATGGTATGAAGCTTGAAAGTGGCAATTTGGAGTTAATGAATAATAGTAATATCCAGTTTAGTCGGGTTAGTTTTAAGCATTATTAGGGAGGGAAAAGTATGATATTTTACTGATTAAGACCACAGGTATATCAGTTTGTTCTGTTTGTTCTCTCTTCCCTCCTCAGGATTAGACTGCGTAAATAATAATTCCATGTTAGGACAACAAAGGATTTTATCTCAGTTCTCTGGGTACCAGGCAGAATGCCAGCTGCTATGTTGCATTTTTGAAACTGTATTACTTTCCTGCTAAAAGAGATGAATTTTCATTTGGCATTTTGACATCATCAGAATATAGAGACTGTCCTGTCAAAAATTCTTCTAGAGTCCATTAGGAAAAAACTATTAACAGAAATGTAACAGAGTAGGACTTTATTCTAGCTTGGTTTTTAAAAAAGAGTTATTTAGATGTTTATTTGTTTAAATTTGCTATTTCTATGGATTTAAACTGTGCCAAAGATTAGTTCATTTAAGTTGAACAACCTTGATAATCGCAGTCTGTCACAGACAAATGAATTCTGGTTACTATGAGTAGATAAAACATTGTAAATGAAATAAGAAGTAGGTTGTTTTTGCAGTGCTCACACTATGAATTTCAAGTAATGGAGAAAACTTTTTGTTTGTTTTTAATAAACATTAAGTTTTAATAACACAACCTAGTTTTATAGCCTTGTTGTTGATAAAAATGCTGTTCTCATGAAATTCTCTTGCCATTAGAAATTCACAGAAGAATTGATTGTCCTGAAGAGATGCCAGCAGGAATCCTCTGGTATTTTCCATTTTATCTGTGAGTAGATCCTAGTCTTCAAACATTAATGAAAATATAAAATGATAATGAGAAATGCTTGCTCCCAGTCTTTACTACACAATAAGAATGTTTACAAAATAGGAATACCTCTACATACAACATAAATGTATCCTGAAATACTCATAAGTCAATAAAAATGAAACTGAAAGTGTATGGGGAAGAAATGCAGCACCAAAAAAGATAGTGCTATAGATGTTGCCATATCTGTAGAAAATAAATAGGCCTGCTCTGTCATCTGTGTTATATGGAAATAAAGTAGCTCAGTTTTCTGATACTTGTAAATCCTTTTCAGAGATGCCAGGACCTCTCCAGCTATTGTATGAAGATCTGCCTAGATCTTGGAATTGTGCTGGGGCTGTATGCTTTTCTCGATAAAATTTTAGTGCGTTGGACTATACTAAAAGCCTGGGCATAGTAGTAGATGCTGAGATGTTCAGAAGATCTTGGTTATGTAGATTCTTTAGTCTAAAAATTTTGATGTAGTCAGTCAGTCAGCCAGTATAAATAGGTCTAAAGTTATTAATAAAACCTCATCTTTTTTCATAATCTCAGTATTTTTTCCCACCTCTTTGCTGAGCCCATTCTCAAGATAAAGCAGACTAAAGAGGTTATGATCACAATTTTCATATAAAGCACTAATATCTGCTTGAGGCTGCTGTTGGTAGACCTCGTGCACAACAGACTGTATACGTGGAAAACACTAGGTAAATGTGAAAAATTTATTTTGCAAGCAATTTTTGCCCATATCCTTTTCAGTTTTCTTTTGTAGGAGTTCCCTTCATAGCATCTTTCAAATGACAAAGGACTTTAAAACGTTTGAATTTTGAAGGATTCTTTTCTCCTCTGTTTTTATGTATTCTTGAAGCATCAAGTGAACTACAAAGCTATTGTGCTGGATGATGCTTATTTAACTATGATGAATGACACCAAAGACAAAGTTTTATTCACCTTTTGCTTAAAATTTGCAAAAAAATGAATTAGAGGCAACAGAGAAGCTTTTTAAAGGATTTTAAAAATCAATTAAAAAGCCTTGCTTTAAAAGAAAATATCTTTTAGCTGCCATATGAGTGGCATTTAGTTTTTTCATTCCATATTTTCCATAGCTTACTCTTAATGGTCTTCCATTTTCCCCCCTACAGCTTTAGTAATCATATTGGTTCAATGGTCCTCACTTCTCTATAAAGCTGTTTAATGATCAGGATAAAACACAGTTATCCTTGAAATTTCCTTGAACCTTGCATCATTGGCTGAACCCACATTCAGCCAGCAAATGAATACTTGAGAAATGCTAACACTGGCAGTCCAGCTTCCCCCAAAAATATGCTAAGAAAACATGAAAAATTAGAAGTTAACTGCTGTTCAAATCATCTGCATCTATCATGCCTAAATGCATAAAAAGTCATGTCCTCAAGCCCAGAAGAACTGATCACATCACAACCATATAACATTTCTAAAATAAAATTTTTGTTATGCACGGTGTGCAGTATTTCAATACTTGTGTTTCAACATCACGTCCTGCATTGACAGGTGAATAAAGAGACATTTTATTTATAATATTATTACAAAGGGATATTTTGTTAAAAAAAAAAGTGAAGGTGAAGTGTCCTAATTCCATAGGAATTTCTGCTTATTATAGTCCAGAATGATTCAAAGAATCTAAATTATTCTAAAAATAACTGTGTTTGTTTTTCTTAGGAATCAAAATAGATTAAAAGGAGATTCATGTGCTTTTCCCAGAAAGCCTCTTAATATTTTGAGTTTCTTCTGTTCTTATTTGCTGAATATGACCATATGGAAGACTGTGCATCTGTAAAAGATGATAAAACAGAGACAAATAGAAATGCATTTTTTGACTCCCTTTTTCTTACACCTTAATTTATGAAATAAAATGAAATTTTCTAAAGTAAAGGAGAACACCAGTGATGGATTAGTGAAGAGAAATAAAAAGTTCTGCAAAGTAGAGTAGTAGCTGAATACTCTGTGCAGTTCTGGGCTCCTCACTGCAACAGAGATATGAAACTCCTGGAGTGGGTCCAGAGCAGAGAAGGCCAAAGATGATTAAGGGACAGAAGCATCTCTCTTGCGAGGAAAGGCTGAGGGAGCTAGGGCTGTGCAGGCTGGAAAACAGGTGAGTCAGAGGAGATCTCATCAATGGATGTGATTATCTGAAGGCAGGTGTCAGAGGATGGATGAGGCTCTGCATGGTGGTACCTAACAATAGCACAAGATGCAATGGGCAAAAACTGACGCAGAGGAAGTTCCACATTTTACTGCAAAGTGACTGAGCACTGGAACAGACTGTCCAGAGAGGTTGTGGAGTCTCCCTCACTGGAGACATTCCAGAACCGTCTGGACACAATTCTGTGCTATGTGCTCTGGGATGATCCTGCTGGAACAGGAGGTTGTACCAGATAACTCACTCTAGTCTCTTCCAACATGCCCCAGTCTGTGATTCTGTGAATCACATTCTAGCATCTGTATAACTATGAAAAACTATAAGAAAGTTATCCATCTCCTACCACGAAAACTTCTGGCAGCTGTGATTCTGGTTGTAGCTATAAAATAAAATTTCAGATGCTAGAGGCAACTGTCTACACATAGACTATTGCTTATGTGCAGGCATGGCTCCACACAATGTTTTCTGAGTGAGGAAAGGAGGAAGTAGACATTCTGATTTCCTATGTTTATATTGTCATATTTTGTCAGAGATGATCAATTAGACAATGTTTAGATAGGGAGGAATCTTTTTTATAGTATTTATTCTAAATGTCCAAACTGGGATAACCAGACTTTTTTAGTGAAAAATTTTTTAGTATTACTTTCCCAGCTCTCTCAATACTTATTGTCTATTTAGAACATATGCCACTCTTCATTCTCATTCTAATGCTAAAATTCACCACTTTCTAAGAATAAATAATTTTAGAGTGGTAGCTGGCTAAGTGATTTTTACATTATTTATTGACAATTATTATTTTAAAAAGAACTTTTTATTCCCAAATATGTTGAAGGTATGCCAGTAAAAAATATTAATCTAAGTTACTCTATGGAAACATTAGTCCATTCTGTTCACTACTGATTTCAAATGTGGATCTAAATCTCTGTAAGAGAATCCTTATAGTTCTCTTGGGAGATTACACTCAGTGAAACATGTGAAACATGGTGGAGGTATGCATTTTTGAATAGATTTTTATACACATATAATGCACAGAGATGTCAAGTTTGCTACATTAATATGTGAAGAATAAGAATATGGAAAAGGACAATTCACGGTAAAGTACTTGTTAAAGTGGGCTAAATTATCTATAAGTTACTGGCTGTCACTATTACAGTATGATTTAATGTGATCCCTACAGAACTGTTCTCTATGTGACAGAAGTTTGCAGGGAAGTTCAATGGTATCTGTAAGAGATTATGCCATCTGAATTATGAATTCAAACAGTCCTACCTTTTACATGACCATAGAAAATGAAATGGTTTTTGATTTATAGATATTTTATTCCAATGTACATTTCTCCATTATTGTTCACCTGAAACTAGGTAATAAATATACATACTTTCCACATTTTCCTTTGAATCCTCCTTCAAACTATATTTAAAATTAAATGGCATCACTGCTTAAGGGAAATATGAGATTGAGCTAGTATTACTGAACTAGCAAAAAGGCTCATAATAGCCACTGCTAAGAAACAGAGCCTGGACAGCTATACAAGGTTTGACTGTCAGGGACTGAAATGGTTCACACCTTAAGTATTGTTATAAAGGAGTTTTGCCCATTATAGCAAAAACTGTATAAAGGAGCTACAACCACATAAGCCCACCCCTCCTTGAAGATGCCCAGCTGGAACTTTGGACTGTGAGCGAAGCTGCCTAGATAAGATAAAGGGGACACTACTGTTCAATCATCTCGGGTCTAGGGAGAAACAAACAAGGCTGAGGGAAAGGAATGCATCCACAAGACAACCAAACCCAGCATCTGCACTGAGAAACATCTCTGTCCATGTTTGGGGTGGAGGAGACCACAGCTCACAGAGGCCAGGTTTACACAGTCTCCCCCCCAAGCTGAGGGGGAGGAGGAGGTTTCAGGTGCGGGGTGTAACCTCTGGTCAGAGGCACAGAACATCCGTGCTCCCTTACACAAACCAGCCCAGCTGTGAAACCTCAGCCCCAGGAAGGCCACATCCACAGGACACTCATGTGGGAGGCAGCTGAGAGGGTGTCATACTCCATCAAAGGCCTCTGAAAGTATTCCCTGGACTCATTCCTGAGGCCTTGCACCCCAGCATTGCACGTGATGCAAAATGATGCAACAGACCCAAGAGTCTGCCGCAGGACACTGTGTCAAAATGCATCCCCCGCCCCAGGACGAAGGACCTGGGCATTCCCACCTGGCCTAGGTGTACATTAATCCATTGGATTCTATGCTTTTGGAGGGACTCTCACCACCAAGATGACCAGCTAGAGAGGTTCATCAGGATGCTGGTGTGATCCATGGAATGGTGATATTTTCTTTATTCTGTCTCTGTCACTCTCTTTCTGTCTCCCCACCTGTTTTCTAGTTCTTTTTCTTCTTTTCTCTCTCTCATATTTACTATTAAATAAAACCCATACTATTGACTTTGGCATATGGTCTCGTTTGCACCTTAATTCATGCAGAGGCATTTCTAATAATTTTAAAAACCAGACCATCGGCATGGAGGATGCTGACTTTTCAATTGTTTATTGAAATACTTTGCTTAAATTCAAGGCCTTGTTTTGGTGCTATCTAGTTTAGAATAGATAGCTGGCCCTGCACCCTTCTTTGTCATAAAAATTCAGTTATGAAAGCTGAGTCTGGAAAGACCCTTATTTGTTTGATTTTGGCTGCTAGAAGATACCGTGGATTTTTTGTTTTGTTTTGCATTTTACTAGTCAGATCAGGTTACAAGACTCATTCAAGTTTCTTCCTATATTTTGCTATTACACAGAGGTTGCTAGTTGTGATTCTGCTGTGCTTTCTCTGTTGTGACAACCAGATTACATCTGTTGTCTTACCATGTGTTTGTGTAAGAGTGTTAGACATTGTAGTCTAAAAAATACAGCAAGCCAAACTTTCGTTTATGTCATTGCCCTTGCTCTAGGGTTCAGCTGACAGAAACTGGTGATCGAGCACCGTAGCATCATAAAGTAGGTGTGGTCTACCTGTGGAAAGCAGAAAACAGAAACACAAAGCTAGTTGTCCAAAGATATTTTATCTCTTCCTAAATTGGTCAGCAGAAGGAAGATGAAGATAGACCGGGCCATTCCTACTGGAACTTTAAAAACCTCTCTAAAATTTTATTTTTTTTCTGTCTTAAAGGTGACATTCAGTGCCAGCAGGGTGCAACCATGGTGGCTTTGTACCCTGAACAAATTTGTCACAACATGTAGAAAGGTAGAATTTGTTCCTTTTTAAGGTATGTTTAAATTTAATTTTAACTCACATTTTTGTAGCAAATATTTAAGGGCATTACAGTTTTCAGGCTTTTGTTAGTTTGTGCAGTAGCTAGCAGGAGAAATTATTTTGCCTTTTCCAAAACGAACATGAACAGGCAACTCGAGTAGAAAAGGGACACAAAGGAGGCAGTTGCACATTTGGACACCAAGGGTCATTTCATGTCTTTGCCTTTATTTGAGAACAAAAGATTCTTGTCTGTTAGAATTATCCTGATAATGAAAACCTTTTCTTTTATCTTAAAAAAATAAAATTCTTAATCTTTCATGACATTGTGTGCATCTTCTTGTGCCTTTGCAGTGCTGTAGATTTTCTTTCGAGATCCTAAACAGCCATCAGACTTTATAGGTGCCACTGGGAGAGGGAGCATTTTCTCTGCAGCTCTCCCCAAGGTACTGCTCTGTGCAATACTTTTCTCAATCATACAAGTCTGAGATTTTATTTATTTTTTTTTTTTACTCTGGACTAGCTTATTTTTGAAGAACCTCATATTTGTTATCCTTTCAATATCTTCAGGAAGTGGGTTGAAGATCTTGGTGATAATGCTGAGACTGAAATTATACTTGCACAAGAAATACAAACATGTGAGTGGGCTCTTCTAAGTGGAAGTTTGTTGTACATTCAAGCATCAGTGGTCCACCTCAGCAGACATGTTGGTCTGCAGTGTTCCGTACAGTGCCATGCTGTATGTCACACATTACCTTGCCTTCAGGATTGCACAATGCTGCACATACTATCCCCCAATGCTGTGGGATAAGCTTGGCTGGATAACCATTAGGAAGGCTCTCCAGGTGGCACCCACTTGGCGTTAATGGTGATGCCAGTAACATGTGTTTGTCATAAAGTGGAGCAAAGTGTTTCCAAATAAACATAATTTTGATCAAAATATAAAAGTTGAATAAAGTTGCTTATTGCTAAGAAAAGTCTATAAAAAACTCAACCATGGTGCACTATGAATAGTAGAGCATGTTCAGCATGCTGTGCCCGTACCAGAGGTCCATCCAATACTCTGTCACCTCAGGTCTTCCAACATCAGAACAGATGTAAAATTTTACAATGTGCTATAAGTTGCTCTTGGAAAGTTATAAAACCTTTCTTCACAGTGTTTTTCTTACTGGGATTCAGAAAGATTGTGAGTCCCACGGTGTAAAACAAAAATCCTTCTAGAAAGTGGTTTTTGTTTGTATCTCTCTCTTCCTTAGAATAGAAAAGGTCTGTCAAGTGAATTTCCATTGAAAAGTACAAAGGAAAAGCAGCCATCTGAAAAAATGGCAAAGAGAGGGAGAAAAGTTCTTATTAAAAGTTAACCGAAGCATGGAAATTTTAAAGATTCTCTCCTACTCATTTCTCATCCTTCATTATACATTGGGACACTTTATTGACTAAATTTCCCAAATCTCTGCCCTAAAACTTTCCTCAGATTCCAATCTATTCTCTTTAGTTGTTGCAAGGTAACATTTTGAAGCTTAATATCAGCTATAGGTATCAGATGTTCTCAGGTTCTCAGAACAGAACATGACATATCTGTTGCTGGAAAAAAACTTTTCTGTCAGAAAAGTATTTTGACATAACTGTGGAAGCTGCAATAGGATAAAATGTTATCCAGAATGTCTGGAAAGTTGCAATGCTAGTACATCACTGTTGTATTTTCTGTATAGAATAATGTTTTGTTATCTTTCTTTAGTAACTTACTGCCCAGCTCTTTAGTAGATAAGCAGGATTATCCAATATATATAATTGACCAATTTATTCTGTTGGTATGGAAAAAACCCCACCCAAACTAACCTCTTCCTGATTTTCCTGCTAATATTAGCTTACTTAGGAAGGCTTTGGGAGTGGAATTGCTAATTTTGTAATTAGGTGAGGTAAATAATTTTGGTGTTGACTACTCAGAAGTCTGAGACCTGGTTTACGATAGGGAAAAAAAGTAGAATACAATTACAGAATTTGAAGGCATGTATAAACATAAGAGTGCTCTTTTATATAAAGAGTAAATATATTTTTAATATGGCATTAAGAAAAATGACTGATTTGGTCACGTAAAGAGAAATTCCCTACCCTGGCTGCAAAAGGCAACATTTCAGACAGAGGAAAACTACACATAACTGAAGTCTACAGTGCTCTCTCCTTTAAAGGCCTTAAGCATTCAGGAATATTTTTATATTTAGGATCTTGTTTCTCTGTCGGCTTTATGTTTCCTTTTGACAATACAGATGCAGAGATAATGTCTGAAGTTTAACTTAGAAGAGACTCTCTACCCATTTTGGTAATATTTATATAAGGAAGAAAAAAAGTGGATCGAATTATGAGCAGAAGTTGCAGGTTTTTTCAGAAGTTGTGGTTATCCTAGAACTCCTTTGAATATGTGGGTCAAGGACAGTGGAGAAATTTTTCAGTGGCACTTTCAAATTCTTTTGGACTCTGGTAGAGATGCAGAGGAGACAGTGATATCTTGGAAAAGCAGCCTCTAAGAAGTATGTTTAAGATGAAATAGCCTGTCTGACCTTATGTACTATACAGAGTTGGGAATAACTATGTTTTCCATCTGAGGTCTGGCAATTAGCTCATTCTCTGCCTGATTTGCTTTCCTGTACAAAACTTAACAGCTACTAGTGAGTGACATATTTCTTGTGTTTCCTAACCTTAAGAAATTTCATAACATTGATCTTCATTAGTGCATAATTTTATTCAAGAATAAAAATATTGGAGTCATGAATCTACTTTTTATTTTGATTTGTATTTTGGAATAAACTGATAGTAAAAACCCCTTGACACACAGATCTATAGATGTTGTTAGTTTATCTAGATACTCTAGAGAGAGTATCCAGATAAACTAGCAAATTTTTGATAATTATTTTTACAAGAAATAGACATTAGACATATTCTGGTGTGTTTCTGTATTCTTCCAAAGCTTAGAAAACTCTATACATGTGATGCATGTCTTATATTCATGTTCCTCAGGTGGCCAGGAATCTCTGATCTTCTCTCCCTTATGGGAGGGACCCTCTGTCCATGTCTTGCAATCTGTCTACTTGAGTGATAAGGGAAGAGAGGTTGCCAGTGAGGACTGAGGCAAAAAGCTGTTGAGTACCCCAGTTTTCTTATCTGCTGCCACCACTTTGCCAGCCTTGTTCATCAGTGAGGGTATGAATTCTTTGACCTTCCTTTTCTGGCTGGCATACGTGTAGAAAGATATATGAATTTACAAAGGAATAACTGATGTGAGGCTCTTGGCCTGCACATTTCTTTCAGGTGATGATAATCTGGGGAGAATGGTTTAATTTCCAGGGCTGAGGTTGATTTTTTAAGTGCTTAAAAAGAAACAGAGTTAAAAAAGATATATCTCTGAAACTACTTGCCTTAAACTGCAAAAATATTTGCTGTGCTAAATATGCAGGTTCATAAGTCTGTTTTTACCAAGTTACTGGCAGGGTTAGAGGTAAGGCAGTGTCAGACCTGATACCATGGAATTAAATTTGGTCAGGATTTTGCCCTAGCTATGTTTTAGTCTAAGAAAAGTTTTGGGAAGTTTCAAGCATAAATCAGGAAATGGTTGTTGAGTTTGTTGGCCAGTTCTGTTTTTAAAAGGTTCTGCCAGAGGGAGAGGAGTCCAGCTATTACAATTCATAGATCTTTGATATTACAATACAAAAATCTGACCTCAAAGATAACAAAGGAAGTAACTTCAAAACAGTATAATGAGTCTTAAATCCAGCTGGAATATTCAGTGCTAGGAGACTTATGTCTATCTCTTCTCTGGGTATTGCTAGATTTCTCTTTCTATACAAAATCCACCATCTCTGGCTCCATAATTACAGATTTTAGTGGAAGAGAAAGTGCACTTAAAAAGAGGAACATTTAAAATTAAATACATAAAGCACGCAATTTAGAATGTTTTTTAATTTCTCACTTTGAATTACATTGAACTTAGTCCTTATATTAATCTCTGGAATTCAGGAATTGATATTCAAAACCTGATAACCTGATAAAAATGTAGGACATATTTCCTATATAAGAAAATCCAGAGCTGTACTAAGTTTATGATAATTGAATTCTGATGCAATTCTTTACCTACTGCAGGCAAAGGGGAATATAGTATTGAGGACTTCATGTCTGCATATAGAGGAGTTCCTGCAACTTCCTATGTGCCTGTTTACAGATTCTAGTCCAGTCAGTTCTAGCCAATCAATGAATGCTTGCAGGTTTTTTCCTAAATTCATGTAATAGATCCCCCAACTCTGCTTTCTTTCCGTGTCTCTGTTTTCAGGAGGGGGTTATTGTTTTTTCCGGTTTAAAAACAAGTCAATTTATTTTGATGGGAAACCTCTTGCTTTCTGTTTATTAAAACAGTTCAATTATACTTGAAAGGAAAAGAAGTCACTTACTTTCTGCACTGCTTCCATTTTATATGCTAAAGTGTATCTACATTAGATTTATGCTGCAGTGAAATGTAAAAACAAGTGGACCAAAAGTAAGTTAATTGACTTAGAAAGCAATAGCAGTTTTGCTACTGCAGTTTGGTGCACAGCAGGGACCAATTTAACCTATTACCTGCAGCTAAAGTAATTTGCACTGAACTCCAAAGTTGACAATCAGAGGGGAGGTACTGTAATTACATACCCTGTGTTAATTTAAACTATATAGAATTTGCCATAGTGAGAGTGACAAATTTTGAGAATATTCACTAATGAGTTTGTATCTTGAAAGATGAAATGAAAACATAAAAACTAAGATTTGGAACATGAAGCAGAGTTTGAAGACCTTTCTCTCTAGTCCATGACATTTAGAATGACCTGAAACATCTGGCTAATTATTGAAATATTTATGAAAAGCAGCTGTCCATAACAGGAAGAACCGACAACTTCAAGGATGTTTTAGTTTAAAAAGGTATTCAGACAAGCAAAAATCTATATTCTTTTAGGATCTAGTTAATTAAAAAAAAAAAAATTGCAAATTTCATGTCCTGGTCACGGCAATAATGATTGATTTCATGGGTTAACACGTTGAAAGAAAAAAAGCATAAATAAAGTGTATTTTAAAAAAGCATAAATAAAGGTTATTTTAAAAAAGCATATCTGTGTTGCTTAAGCAAATTATTAGCAAAGATTATACATATTTTCTGAAGGATAAAATGAATACAAATTAACATGTCTTCTAATTTGTGTTTTACTAATTCTTCATATCACTGCAACATCGATTATAGTTGTCATGCAATTGCACTTGACTACATACAGTAAAACAGGCTCTCAACTGCTGCACATCTGTTGACTTCAGGGGAATTATTCTGTTATGTGTCAGCAAAAGATATTCTGTAGGTTGTTTATATTATGAATCAATGCAAAATTTTCAAAATTAAAAAAACCTAAATGTTAACCCAATCATTTGCTTATGCACTTCTTTATCTATTTGTCAGTAGGATGGAGGCACCTGATTCTCAAATACCTGTTCATATCTCTTAACTTAGAGAGTAATTGCACTTTTCTGAAATACAAGAAAGATCTCTGAAATAATTAGCTTTATCAACATAATTTTCCATCTATTCAGAACACTTTGTTTAACTTTCATTTCATGCTTATTAAGTCTGCAGAATGAAATGATTTTATGTTAAAATTTTTGCTTTCCAAGTCTCTTTATCAGAATAATTAAAATAATAGTGTGATCATTTTCATTTTATAATTTTTCATCCTGGAGGACCTCCAAGAATATCCCTTTTTTTTTTGGTAGTAGAAAATCTAACAACAACATGAAGTGAAGAGAATATTTTATCAATAATAGTTTATAATCTTCAAACAATACAATTTTCTTAATCTTGTCCTCAGAGATGTAGCTGAAAAATAGAAATAGCAAGTAATTAGTGTCCCAAACCCATGAAATTTTAGACATGTCAGTTGAATCAATTTGTTTTATGCATTACAATATAACTCTTGGTCTTTCTAGATGCTACTGGCAGCATGAAGACAGAGGTCGGAAGTGTTTGGCTCATTAACAGTTTTGTCATCTCTGCTGCTAGACACAAAACACTGTTCGAGCATTTGTGGTCACAAAACAGGTTGGTTGCTTTGCCTCACGTCTGCATGCCTTAATTAGGATCATTAGACACACAGGTATCACAGTGGACTGGAAGGAGGAAGAAAAAAGCTTACTAGGCTGTTGGAGAATTGCCTTAATGTAATAGAGAGCTATACTGGTGAAGCTACTGCTTTTAAAAATCAATGAATATGACAAAATAGCCAAGGCAATCTCAAGTGCTTGTTCAGTCCTCTCTATCTGAAAGTGTGTTAAGATCTGTCTGGCTTATATTTCTGGTTTGTTCCAAACTGTTTTTTTCTAAAGGAAGCAAATGTCTGTGTACAGTTTTCTGGAAAACATTATGTCTGTAACACACAGCTTCCTATCTTTTGTGCATTTGTGTTTATCTTTCCAAAGTTTTCAGTCAGTTTTCCTCTGTAAAAGGGAAGGTCAGAAAAATTGGAGCTATTGGTGACACTTCTGGTTATAAATATTCTCTCCCTTCCTGTCTTTGCTTTTAAAGATTGCTTTATTCTAGACAGCAACTGGATGAAATTCATTGTCCCTTCAGAGACTGATCCTTTTTCAGAAAGTCTTCTCTCTTGGAAAAGAATGATATTTTTTATGTATAAGTCAGGAGACAAGTATGCATGTATCTCTTCTCACCTATTATGTATGATCATGAACTTTTCAATGACTCTTTTTTGTGACCTTTATTTCTGGGGTGATGTTTTCTCCTTTTCACATGTAGCTATCCTTACTCTGTTTTCATAATCAATGAAGAAGTCAAATAGAAAAAAATTGTCCTCAGCTCCCTAAGCAAAGGAAAATGTCATCTCTGTTGTGAGTTCTTCCTCCAGCAGGAAGTAAAAATCACAAGTTCTGACTGAGGAATATTAAAAGATTCAGTTTCAGGCCAGGTGATTTTCTAGGAGTTTTCTGAAAATGTCTTTGGAACCTATGTTTTTTTACCTGTAGGAGTTTTACTCCAGCTTAACAAAATTTTCCTCCTTGAGCTGTTCCTTATTTACAAAGGTGCAAGATACGCCTATGTGGTCCACAGCAATTCATCCGTATTTTTTTTTTTCTGTTTATTTTATAACAGGAAAATATATATTTAACATGAAACATAAGTGCTGCAAAACCCACAGTTTTATTTATGAACCTGACCGGCATAGACAGCTCAGAGTTCTTTGCAAATGAAAATTTTTTCAAATTATTTAAATGAAATAATGAAAATGATTTGAAATTCACATTAGACTGTTTCTAGACCAAAAAGGAAAACCAAAATCCTCAGGAAAGAGTTTCTGCTTTTTCTCAACAAAGTTACGTCTTCAATTCTTGCCCTTTCAATTCAGTCTCAAACCTGCAGTGGGTCCATCACATAAATTCTTAATTTTCTGTTTAAATATACAAATAGACAAGCATTTGATTTAGTTGCATGATCTTCAAAATATTTTAATGTTGCAAAAGATACAATATTTTATATCAAGGACATTAAATTATTGCTGTTGCAGTATTGCTTTTTTCTCCTTTGTCTTTAGCGATGTTTTAATCTCTTAATTTGATTAATCGATAATAGACAAAGCAATGTGAGTTATCCTATGGATCCCTTTATTACTGCGTCTGGCTCTGCCTTGGCAAGGAGGGAAAGAAAAAAGCATGAAGGGAAAGTTAAACATATCTTGTGCTAATGTAATGATGAACAACAGTGATATAGTTCCACTGTGGCACTTCTGGCAGGGGATAACAGTACTAAGTAATGAAACAGAGAATGACGTGAACAAGCAAGAGTATAGTGAAAGGAGCATGTAAAGAAGATAAGGGAAATGATCCTATAAATTCAAAATTAAGTTCCTTCTTAAATTTCTGTAACAGGAGATTCCCATGGTGAATACCTGGCAGGGCATTAGGTTTTGCTATTCTCTTTTATCAAAAACTCTAAGGAGAGAGAAATTCACTCCTTTATGTTTTGAGGATTGATTCCAAGCCTTTACAGCTATTCATTTATTTGCTTTCTAAGTCAGATCTTTCATGATACTCTTATGCAGTAGAATAAGCTGGAGCAGAGAATTCTGGCTGTTCAGTTTATCTTCTTTTCACAGCATTAATAAGCAGTGCATTTAGGAACAGGACAGCTTCTTTTGCACAGTCCAGATTCTTGCTGCTCTTAAGTGTAAATTGGCAGAAAGGCTGCCTGCAGTCGCTGGAAAAAATAAACAAAGCTGATAGCATGTTCCAGCTCTGCAGCCTCATATTTGTTTAGAATTTGTTCAACTATTACTTTCAATAGGAACTTGAATATCAGAACTATTTATGCAGGGATTTTTAGTGATCCGTTGAAAAGAGACGAATTCTGCAGTTCACCATTTGCTTCATTTGCAGAGCTGCTTCAGTCCAAATCATTTCACGGAGACGTCTGTTCCTCCTGCCCCCCTGCCCCAATTCCTCCGGGAGATGTAATATATGCTTGCAGAGGTAAACTTTTCATATCCTATCAGCAAAGCTCCTTATCCCATATTAGTATAGGAGACACAGAGCAGGGCGTTGTTAAGATGATTATCTGAGATCTACAGAATTTGCATCTGGGGGTGAGATAAACTAACAAAAGGGGAATTTTAGAAAATGCGCTTGCACAACTCTTCATATCTCATCTGAGAGACATACAACACAGAAATGATAATCCTTTGAACATAGATCAATTTCCTCTCTCTTCTGTGAAGGGCCCCTCAGCTGTAGAAGCAATGATGCTTTGTAGCTTTGTGTTAATGGTGGGGAACACAATAATTTGGACAGAGCAGAATAAAGCTAAAAGAATCACTGCTGGGTGGTTGGTTGATTTTTGAGAGGAGATTTATTTGTTCATCCGTATTGTTTTTGTTTGGTTTTTTTTTGTTTTTTTTTTTTTTTTTTTTTACCCCTTACAGCGCCAGGGGCTGAGGTGGGAACAATTGGAAGGGAAGGAAGGATTATTCAGTCAGTCTCATTACTGTTTTGTCTGGCATCCACCAGGCAAAACACCAGTTTGGACTTTGTCCTTGACACTGTATTCAAACATTTTACCATCTGCTCATTCTATGTGTACTTTAATAATTGCTTGCTTTCAGATTCCCGTTGGTTTGTGCCTTGTACAATATATGGGGCTCCCAGAAGTAACTGACTGGGTTCTCGAGTATGTAGAACGTTTGCAAAAATGCCAATATTGCCACCTCCTGTTTTTATGTAGTCCTGTTGTTAGCAGAACATCCATTTTTTTAAAGGCTGTTTTCAAAAGCATCTGTGAAGAGTCTGAAAGTGAACTTCTCTGGATACTACTTTCCACAGTTAACTTATTTAAGAACATTTATTCTGGAGATTTTTAACTCTGTGATTGTTCAAACAAACTCATGCCTTAGAATGCTTTGCCTGGGTATTGAACCTGCAGAATCACAATTCTTGAATTGCTCCAATCTTCCTGTTTTTCACTCTTTGGAGGTTGCTTTCATTGTGCCTTCATTCTCCATCAGTCAAATGTGGGTAATAGTCTTTCTCCATGTTCTACAAGCAAGATAAAGGAAAAACATTTAGTAATGAATTAATACTAAAAAAGACTAATTCTAGTAAAGCAGATTTTTCCCCCCATACATAACTTTTTTTCACTAACTGCTCTTTATCTAACATGTCTGCACAGAAACATTGTCAGTCTACCTTAGCAATTTAGAAAATCAGAATAATTTTGGATCCAATTTCTCTCATGAAATGTAGAAGCTGTGTTCATATATGTGAATGTCATATTTGGTGCTGGGGTGAGGATTTGCAACTGCCCATGCCACACAAGGAGACATTATAGGATGAAAAGTATAAAATTACAAATGTAAGTTTTGCTTCATGTACATGAGGTATCCTATTCATAGTGGGATGCCCAAAATATGATTTTACACAGGGTTCTTACTTCAAATGTTCAGCTAAGACATGATTTGACTGAGTCCTAGCACCCATATTGCTCATTACTAACCACAGTAAAAGTTTGCAAAACAACTGTACTTTTGCAGTATTCTTGCAGCTTGTCTATTTATCCAGATGTCCCTGGCATCAGTCTTGTGGTAGTGGATGTATCTATGATGCCATATCCTGCTGGTAGGATGTTAGAGGGGCTAGGTTGCTGGTGTTACCTCAGTTATACAGGGGTATTCTGATGCTTAGCTTCCAAAAAGCAAAGTCTTTATTCCCGGGGCCAGGCTGCCTTTTAATTTGTTTTGCGTAAGCATGAGCAATGCAAAAATCTCCTGTAAAATTTGACTAACTCATTACATTGCGGTATCTAATGTGAACTAATATATATATATTAACAAAGTTAATACATTTTCATAATATAAAGAGTGTATTAGAGAAGAGAACTTTTATAATGCTGTACAAAATATATCTCTAACAAAAAAGCAGGAATTTACTGGGTAGAGTGACATTTTTTTGCTTGAGATTGTCCTTCACTTGTCACAGCTACAGCTACTTTATTTGTACCTGAAGAATATTTTTGTGCCTTCCCCAAAAAGCCCTGTAAAAGTCTACATTCCTCATTTCTGCTTGACTTTGTAAAAAATTAGAGTGATTTACACCAATATTTTATTTATGTGGTTGCAAAACTCAAGTACAAATATGATGGAGAGGTCTTACAGAAAACATGTCATGAGATGATTTACACAAGCAGAAAGAGAAAATCTGTTAGAACACAGGGTAAGGTTTGCATCATTTGACACCAAAGTCTTGTTTGTGCCAGAATAAGCACTGCTGCAAATAAAGAGCACTTTCTGGATGAAGAACTTCAGCAACTGAATTGTTGCATAGCCACAAGATGAGGAGAAGTAATACAAAGTGCCTGAGCTAGGATTAAATAGAATTACAGAGTTGGTTGAATTAGACTTGAAAACCTAGCTAGTGTCTGAAGTCTGAACACACACCTGGAAACCATGGAAAACTATCCTTTTGAGCTTCCTGATACAATTAGTATCATATTTGAATGCTGAGTCTACAAAAACATTACTTTCCAAATGAGGTAATATATTGAAAAGCACTCCTGTGAGATCTGTCCTGCATGGCTGTCTGTAGCAGAAGGTCCATATAAATGCATTGTTAAACATTTTAGTGTAGGATGCCTTTTAATGCCCTCTTTACAAGGCAGCAAAAAAAGAGGTTATGGAGAGCAGTTGTACATTGAAAGCAAGAGGGTCCTTCTTCCTGAAAATACTGGAGATGATGAAAACACTTTAAAAATACACAAGCAAGGGTTAGAAAGACTTTTGTTCTGAAAGTCACATTCCCACCCTTGTCGTGCAGCGAGGTATCAGATTCACCGAACGTAGAACGTCAGGCAGTGCATAGGGACATCACAGTAAACTGAGCTTGGTTCAGTCCCGGGATCATTCTGCAGGCTCTCACCCTATATTTTCTCCTGGAAAATGTATTTAGGTGTCTTTTCTGAACATCATTAATTATAACCATGCATATGCATAGGAGGCATATTCTGACATGACTTAAGACAACTAAGAGTTGAAAAGTAAATAACTTGAGATGGTGATCTTCAAATGATTGGGTAGCTGGTTTTGTGGTGAAATCATGTGAGACTCACAGACACCTCCAGATAACCAGATTCAGGTGGGAGACCGTTTCATGAGGTTATTTCATTTACACAGCTTTTTGCATAAAGAGCTAGATTTTGCAGCTTGATGGATGTAAAATTTGGCTTCATTAATGTAATTAGGATAAAGACCATTAAATTGCTATTTGGATAGACCTGAGGATGTGATAACAAGTGCTTAAACTGCTGTGTTCTTTACAACACAAAGTATGGAAACTATGTGACGTAAATCTTTTCTAGTCTTGATGGCTATATTTTTCACAGGGACACTATTCATTTGGACAACTTGCCAGTAATTTGAAAGGACACACAACAATATTATGATATATATGTCTATATAAAACTACTGAAAGCAGCTGCCTACCAAAAAACTTGCAAGAGGCAACTATTTTAAATTCACAGTCTAACACATAATTGAATGCAGTGGGAAGATTCCTTTTTATGGAAATAAATACAAGATTCAAGGCAATTACAATTTTAAAGGATAAGGAAATAATCTAAGTTGAAAGCATCAGTACATTTCATACGTATCAGGTCCAAATAGAGGTAATCTCAACAGTAACACATAATTTGTAACACACAAGCTTTCAAATTTAAAAGGTCCTTTCAAAATTTATTTTACATTGTTAAATACTTCACAACATTTGCAGAACATTGATTTTCTGCATATATGGGTAATCTGTCTCAAGAGAAACTTTGGAATAGGATATTTGCTTGGTCAGGCTCTTTATTAATTTCATTGTCTTGCCAGAATCTCAGAAGTGGTTAGAGCTATTTCTAGTATTCTAGCTTCTGGTACAACCAATACAGGTTACAAAACAGACAATTTGACCAAAGACTTTGCCCTTCAGGCAATTTCAGTGTCATTATCTGTACGGTATTTTGTGTGTTCAAAGGAAGGACAGATGGTTAAGTGCAGGATTCCCTAGCATTTCTTTGGCTGCCATCATGATGCATGGGAATTTATGATGTATCACAACATTGTCAGACAAAAGCACAGAAAAAATTCTACACTACAAAATATAGAGCTCTAGATTTTAATTAATAGCTTTCACCTATGTGAAAACTTTGCTACCTTTTACAGCTGTGTGTGTCTGTGTGAGTGTAGAAGGACCAGTCTGAATTGCCTCAGTTCCTCTTTAAAATAGAGATTGTCCTTTAAAAGGCATTGGGAGTTAAGATCTGTTAGTGACTGTGAAGTTATGAAAGTATGGAAAAGAAAGACTGAGCTGTTTTTTTACCTTTTTAAAAGAAAGTTGCAAATGCAGATTCAGTAGTTCCACAGTTAGTTGGAATCACAGAAAAGTAGGACTGAAAATAGCCATAAGAGAGAATTTTGGATACCTGGACCACTCATCTGCATAATATTTTGCATTACTTGATTGATTTGATACTGAATGAGTTTCTGGAAGATAAGGCTTTTCGACACTCTAGGAGTTCTGGGTGCTCTTTTACAGCTTGGTCAGGGCCAATAGAATAAGCATTGTGTTTTGATTGCATAAATACAGTGTCCAGAATGTATGCCACACTTTCCTCTGGAATTTTCCGATAGGAAATATAGGAGCCCCTAATGGCAGAAGATCGACAAATGCTGGTAATGTTTGATGTGTAGAAATTCAGTATGATCAAGAACATTGCTGGCATGTTGAAGAGAACCTGAAATCATTCAGAGCTAATTTAGAGAGAAAGTCACTTCGGAATGTTCCCAAGCTGACATACCCAGTAGCCTATACTAGTGACAAATGAAAGAAGTCAGTTCAGAAACAGACCCAGCATACAATACCACTTTTAATTTCCCAATTACCTCCTCCCAAAGAAGGGAAGATCAAAATAGAATATAAAAAGGAAGAGTACTGAAAATCTGATCAGTGAAAAGTGCAAGATTTTGTTGTGCCCTTCTTCTTTTTTTTTTTTTTTCCCCCTCCCTTTTAGTGTGTGGTTGGAGTATTGCATGGCTTGGGCCCTGAAAGAGAGGGAGATATATCAACATGAGCCTGAGGCAGACAGAGATGAAGTAAGCTTTAAGCACAGGTCTTCAAAGGTGAAAAGCTAATGAATTAAAAAGTGCGGCTCTTTCTGTCTTCCTGTTCTGACTTGTTAATTGCCGAGTTATGCATGATCTATACTTCAAGAGAAGCATGCAGAAGGAAAGTGATTTTGTAAAGTAGATGACAACAGTTAAAAATGACACTAAAAATAACCCAGTCCTTTTACAATATATTATTTTCAAGTGCCTTGAGACATTATGTTGTATGAAAATTGCTGTTCTAATTGAAATTGCTATCTCTTTTCATAATAATTGACTTTATGAATCCATTTTCTCCCAACTGGTAGAAAATTAGTAGAAAGAAGAGAAGGCAGCAGCCTCCCACTTCTTGCAGTACAAAACCAGGGAACAACTGTGTGAGAATTCTCTGAGAATACTGTAGGAGAATATGAAATTGTGAAGAATTTATAGGCTGCAGACACACACATGATCTAGATTATTAAGATTCTTTTTGATGCATAAAAATTCAAATAGGAAGAGTGGCTAAATACAGCTCTGTTGATAGAGGTGCATAATATCTGCTGGGGCATATTTTGCGACATGCTAAGATCCTATTATTGAGAGAGGCCTCTGCCCAAATTAAGGTGCAAAGAAGATCATATGCCAAAGTCAGAAGCAGGGATGCTATTTGATAGTAAATGTCAGGTAGATAGAGAGAAGGAAATAGAAAAGAGTGAGGGGTGAGAGTGGGAGAGGGGAGAGAGACAGATTATGCAGAAGAGAGTCATCAGCCATAGATCCAGCAGTTTCCTGTTGGTTCCTCTTCGGCCTAGGCTTCTCAACAGTGGAGATCCTCAAGTCATTGAAAGTTGTTCATTATTTATATATTTTAACAAACAAAGAAATTTGTACTCCTTTTTTACACTGTTCTCTTATTCTATTCATTAAAAGATTCCCTCACTTCTAATGCTACTTGGCCTCATGTTCAATCTTTGTTTTCTTTTGAGTTCGTGGTTTTTTTGAGTCAGTGGTTGCAATCTCCCCTTGCCTGAATTACCTTTCACCCAGTTCAAGCTGATTTCAGCACAGTTGCTGAGTTGGCTTTCCTCGTGGCACATAAATTCTGTCACTAATAATGATACGGTCATCTCCCCCAGCTTTGCTTTCCTCTACCTGTGCCTGAGATAATGGCCAATAGTAACACCTTTATCTCAAGTTCCTGTCCTGGTGGCTTAACTTACAGTTCAAGTTTCAGGTAACCAGAGGCATGTTCAGGGTGGAGGGTTTCAGTGATCCCAGATGCCATCTGTTCCATAACTTGAGGGGATCTTTGTCTGACCTGTAATATGGGTACAAGCAGTTTCTTTACAGTCTACCACAGTGGTAATTTTTGCCTGGATGTGCACCCAGGATGTGCTAACAAGATCTTGCTTCCACCAGGCTTCGAGTTAGAAGCATCCTGTCCACTCTGTGCTTATTTCTTGGCAAAATCCTTCTGTGGCCTAAACAGTACTCAATAAAGGCAACTGTGATCTTTAAGACTTTACAGGACAATATAGTAATTTTCAAGGTGTTTTATTTCTGAGGTTGTGTGTGGTTGATACTTCTTACAAGAAAAACTTCTGTGATAGGTTCTGGGAAGCAATAATAATCAAAAAGGCCTCTGACTTAATTTGTAACCAGAGATGGAACTGGGACGGAGACCTTACCCATACTTATAAATGTGTTGGTGGTTTGACATACAGACATGGGAGAAAGTTACATGGAAATATGCCTAGGATGGACAGTTTATTACAAAATTTAATGTTTTTGAAAGGCTGTAAGTTGAGGTTGTTGGCATTTATTCATTTTTTAAAACAATACCAACAGCTAATTTCTTCATTTTCTCTCCATAAGTTTTCTTTCCCCTCCCATCCGCCCCATTTCCTTTTGCCGTCTTTCTTCTCAGCCACTAAAACTTGCCGATTCAAATATTGTGGTCAGAGCTTGTTTGCTTGAAGAGAGGATCATATGTGCAAATATTTGCATGTTTTCTTTTAGATATTTCAGTGGGAAAACTGATAATGAAAACAACTCTCCATACCACTAAACCAATTTTATTTGAACTGAATAATGAAAGCTTCTAACTTCCTCTACTTATTTTGCTACATGTGGAAATGTGAAACATCATGGCATATCCTGGCACAGGTATAGGTATTTGTCTGTAGACAAGAAGCAGTATTTGTCTGTAAGACATAAAACATGAAGAAATTGTCTAGTATTTGTTCTTCTGTATAAATTTAAGTTATGTTGTGCTAACACATTTTTGTGATAGGTAAAGCTTTAACAATAGGTTAAGTGCTCATTTCACGTGAAATGGCATGGACTTTTATTATCATCATCACTGATTTCTGCATGCATGTATTCAAACTGAATCGCATGGTTTAAACTTTAATTTCTAATTTACTTTTTTGAAGGTTTTCAAGTTGCCATTACTTGATCTTTAGAAAACTAAAGTACATTTGTGAATAATTCTCTGTCCCATTCCCTGTTCTAAAAAAACCTCCATTCTCTGAATATATGATAAAAAATATTATTAAAAAACATTTCAGGAGTTTTTGAAACTCTGCTTCAGATTCTGGACCGCAATTCACCAGCTTTATGGTTTAGATACCTTCATTCATCAGAAAGTATGATGAGCCATCTAATAATCCATTTGGCAATATATTAGCAACTGCCTGAGTTGGTAATTAAATAATGATAATAATAAAGCATGATAATGTATTATCAGAGAAAGAGCTCCATAGGTGTGAATAAAATAATTTTAGATTCCAAAGCTCTGGGACAATGCACATCCATTCTGCTACTGTTGTTTTCATTAAGAAGACAAGGGAGTGAAAAAATGAGCAAGCAAGGAGATCTCACACAATTAGGGCAGCAGTGTATTATCAAAAGATCAATTACAGTGTGAATTTAATGAGTAAATTTAGAGTAAATTTTGAACAATGCTAAATTGTTTGAAGTATCCAGAATAGGTGTGTCTGGAGAATCACCCAGATAAGCATGGAGGTCCTCTGGGCAATTAAATTAAATTAGATGGCTATGTCTAATTAAGACATATAGGATTCATGCTTTTTTTATTACGGAAAGAGCAAAGGTATTTCTTCACTGTATCCAGGTCAAACATATATTTGATGATGAACTTTTAATTACCTTTTCAGTAACCTGATACTCCAGCAGTACAGGAAAAGAGGGATAATTTTTAGTCTTAATAAATGTGAGTTCTGGTGACTTGCCTAACCTCAGATCACGTCTAAGGATAAACTGTGTGATAATTTTGAGATTGTTATGATCTGGTTGCAAAGAAGTTTGCAATATGGGTTCTCAGCTTTCACTTTCTGGTGATTCCTATTTACATCCTCTTTTCTCTATAAATTGTAAGGATTGAAAGTGAGGGTGGTAAGAACAGATTTTGGAGTTCTGAATAATAGATTCCCTACTTTACTCAAATTTACCCAAATTAACTTAGTGTTTTTGCTTAAATTTACTTAAATAATTGAATCTGCTTATATTTACTTAATATTGAAAAAATTTTGTGGCATGACGTGGCTGTGCACTGTGTCTGAATGTTGTGATCAGACAGGGCATGAATGATAGGAATAATTTTCCATATATTTTGAAGCTTGGAAAATAAAAATAAAGCTGCTCCCCAGGAAGTGGGGTTTAGGGCAATGAATGAAACTTTATTGAGAAAATAAGAATCACCATCAGAAGAGACCCAAGTATTTTGAGGTAAAGTCAACTTTGAAAAAAATTCTAGTGCAAATGATATGTACTTTAAACCTAACAATTTCGTACCGTCTCTCTGAGCTAGGCTTAGAACTAGTCATCTTTAGCCTCAGGACCTTATGCCTTGAACATTTGAAGAAATAGATTGCTGCTTCATCCTTTCCAGCTGAGGAGACTCAGTATTCAAATGTATAAGGTTATTAATTTAGTCTATTTTAAAACATTTAACCTTGTTTCTTGGTGGCTTTTCCTTTATGAAGTGCATTAATGCTATAGACTTGTACATTTACAGGGTTGCACATATGAAATACTGTGAAATGTCATGTCAGGTATGAAGTTATCATCATCATCATCATCATCATCATCATCATCATCATCGTCACCTACTTGCTAATAATAGATTTCTGCAAAACTCTTCATAACCTTTGAAATATAATTCTGCTTAAACATTAACTTTTACTATTAAATTTCTTCACATTATTTTCTTCAAAAATTCAATAAAAAGTGATAGATTCCTTTCTTCAGGAATTACAGAGTTGAAACTTCAAATGAGCTGCTGAAGAAAAAAAAAAAAAGCCAGCAGCTCTTAACAGGCTCTTGGTACTACTGTGGGAGAGCTGTAAATTTCCACCGATTGATGCTGAGAGATCATTTGAGTTTTCTGCCTTTTTGTTTTTTTGTTTTTTTTTTTTTTAATATTGCAAATCTTTGTAATTTTGTCACGAGTTTAAGGCTCCCAGTTAATGTGTCATGTCTTCATTGATCAATGAAGATCACTCCAAAGATTTAAGAACAAACTCTGTAAAATGGTTTTCTAGTTAACTCAATGTGGAGTTCATATTCCCTGGTGATCTCAGATTTGAAAGATTTTTCTACACCTTTTTTTGGTGTCCCTCTAGGTGCATTTCATCTTATTTGCAAAATTTAAATATGTCTGGGCTGGTATATATATTCTTTCTTCTTTGAAAGCAGGACTGATAAAATTACCTTGGAGAACTTCCAGTATAGGCTTTGCAAGATTTCAAAGATTTGAATTATTTTATTTGCTGGGCTTGGCTTTAAGCCATCCCAAAATCTTAGAGAGGTACTATATAAAAGGCAGGTAAATTCTCAGTCATTTACAATGTCTCTCAAACAATAAAAATATGTGGTAGCTGATTCTAGCATCGTCTCTTTGACCCTCATGTTAGAATGGAGGGTTGCATCTCTTTAGATAAGATACAAGCACACTTGTTTTTAAGCTAAACCAAGTGCATTTCAGAGATATTTGAGAGAGAGGTTGATAGAGAGAGAAAGGAAGAGGGAGTGAGCTGAATACCTTGGAAAGCTTTATTTTACTTAGAAAAATAGGAACTGGCTTGGAAAAACTCTAAATTTGTGGAGAAGTCTTTTAATAATATGCTGGGTTAGTTCCTGAGGTGTTAGATAGTTCTCATATACTTCATGTGGACTCAGGGACTCTTTTATGTTTGGGGAAAAATTACTCATACCTGCATTAATATTAGGAAAGTTTTGTACTACTTCTAGTCAAGGAAAAAGCTGGTAATTTATATGCTGTGTCAGCCTTTTGAACCTTGAAGATTGTACTGCAAATCCTATGCTTGCACTGTGTGAACAGCACTGTTAGCTGTGTTAGGATTTCTTCAAATACTAGAAACTATCATGAATAATTCTGCTGAAATTTTTTTCTTTGAGAATCACATGAAAGGGAGACCACAAAACTGTTCCAGTGATGAAGAATCTGAATTTACTTTTCAAAGCTTACTGAGCAACAAACATAGAAAAATAAATAATATGACTAAATTGTAATTATTTTATATCACATAGGGCTCTTTACCAATAACCTGTGACATATATGCCTAAAGAGTATATTATTCATGTGATAAATAAGTGTGATATACTCTAGGCATCAGTGAACGTAGCAATGCTATTAGAAAATTATATTGAATTTTAGAACCTTATTTTAAAAAATTGCTCTTGTTGTACAGGAGATCTAGGGATTGTTGTTTTGTGTATTGCAGATGGGGTGTGTAATAATAGCTAAATCTGTCCATATATAATGAACTATGGACTGCATTTTCTTATTAAGAGGCTGAATTGGATAGAAGGAAAGCACTTCCTACAGATCACTATAGTTCACATCTAGCTGTTTACTCAGCACCCAAGATTTTATGAACACCTTGGTGAAAGCAACACTTGAGATTTCATACATATAGCTTTAAATAATTCCTCTAGGAATTGATTGAAGCAGTTTTGCAAAGGAAGTATAACCTGTTTTGTAGACACCGATTTGTTTAAGCAGAGAAGTGTATAATTTTGCATGACAAGTTCTTGTGAATGTTTGGTTATTTTCTATTCTTCAGAAATTAATTGTAGTCATCTAGATATATTTGACAAGAGTTTGCTCCAGATTATTTTCAGCCTATTGCCTATCATACTGATTATTACTGTCTTACTAAATGATATTTTCCAGACCCGTCTGTTGCCATCTCTTGACCATGCACTACCTGTACTTAGTACAAGAGGATTGCACCTCAGGATCAGGGTGTTGGCATGAGGCAGTGTTTCAAGTACTCCTACAGTAAAAACAACAGTAAATCACAATGGAAAAAAAAAATACTATAGATAGAGAAAGAAAGTATATTAATAACATACAGTCATGGGATCCCAGAAATCAAGTTGGAAGGGGCCTGAGGATCTTATCTGTTCCAGCCTCATGTTCTAAACAGAGTTGTGAGACATATTTGGTCTGTTTTTTCAATATATCACGGTTTTTACAAATAAATAGATTGTAGCTTCTGAATTTAGGGAATTTTCAGAAACTTAAATCCCAAAATAGCTTAGCATATTAATAGAACAAAATGCCTTGAATATCTGATGGAAAATATCTAGTCTTTTTAATAAAATGACTACAATTATTAAAAACCAGAAATAGATTTAAGTTTTGGGATTTCCATTCAAGTCAGTAGTTCTCCATGTGGTAGAAAAACTAATAGTTGTGTGATATGTGTTATTCTTAAATTTAGACCTGTGCAAAAAGTACCACTGCTCCAGACATAACTGCTGTATGTTCGAAGGCAATTAAAATAAAAATGATGCTATATTCAAAAAAGCATTTAAGAGCTTCATACCTTCCAGGTATCTCAAGCTGAAAATAAACATGTTACTTTTTGAGAGCGTTTTTGCAAAATGCATTGTCTCACATGCACATATGCGTGTGTGCACGCTTTCTCCTCTCACTCAATTATGTCTCAGCATTGTAGCTGATTTGTGCTTTTGCTCCCATGTGTGACCTTTACAGTTGTGACAATGATTAAAGTTTATCAAATGCCTCTGGTGACTTGAACTGTCAGAAAGCAAAAAGAGTGACTGATGCATTCTGTGGCTTCACCATCTGGGGAAAAAATCTACCTCCCGAAACCCTTTCCAAACACAAGACTTTATAAGCTGTCAAAAACTTACTTGGGAAACAAATCAAAAAGAGAATGTGAAAAGCAAAAAAAACATGTATTGAATATTTTTTTTTTTCGAAGAAGAGAATGCAGCTTTGTAGAAGTTTATAAGCTGCCTGTTACATGAGAAACTCCCATGGGATATGTCATTACACTGCATTTAGGCAATTAAAGACAGTTATTTCAATCTACTGTTTGGCAAACCGTCTGTAAAACAAATTTATAGGTTTAAGGATAAATATCACCTAATAAATACACTAGCAAATACTGAATCCTACAATTGTGACTGATGGTTCTGTAGAACAGTTAACTGCAGAGGAAAATATATATTTCCCCAAACCTACATGTTTCAGATCAGAATTCAAAATTATCACACTCCTAAGCCACAGTCAAATCTCCAAGCACCTGGTAGCTGGAGATTTGAACAATATTCCAAAAATTGCATCTAAGTTCTTTTTGATCTCTTTGGTTTTTGCACAGTGAGCTAGCTTTTTATTCCTACAATTAAGAAGCTGAAACTGCAGAAATATTTGCTGCCCAGCATTTAAAAGCTAGCTTCTGGTCTCTCACTCATGGTTCCTCCTATGCTGTATCTGTATTTGCTTCGACCCTGTATTTGTTCCCCTTCACTTTCCAACCCTTTATACTCCATGCCTATAGAAAGGGTTCATCTTCAGCCCGATTTCAGCAATAGAGATCTTTAAGAAAATCAGATAAAAGAACTTTTGAAACTAATTTTAAAGCCCCAAGACCTTTTAAGGGGATTTTAATCAAATATACTTTAATTTTAAGTCTGTTTATGCCTTGTTCAAAGTAGTAATTCATACCTTGGAAGAATGTGGACATTTTTCTCTAATGGCCAGGAAAATGAACTGTGAAAGATGAGAAAACCTAAATCTTAGGGACAGATGCTTAAAAGTGTATTATGAGAATATTAAAAACAGACAAAAGTTCATTGCAAGAAACTCTTGTAATTATGAGGCAGGTTGCAAAGAACACAGTAAAACATCTATGTGTGTATGCATGAATAAACACACTTTATGTCATTGTGGAAGAGATGAGACTCATTTCAGTGCAAAGACCTGGAAATTAGGAAGATAAACCCTTTCATAGTCCAAAACATGTCTCTTATGCTAGATAGCTGGTCAGTGAGGAACAGATAGAGACCATCTTTGAAAGGCAGAGGAATTTCTAGGAATGTAGAGACTTAGGAATTGCTATTGCAAATCAGGTGGATTCCTAAATTAGTGTAGTTTCTATAAATCACACCAATTAATGCCAAGTGCTTTAGCAGAGGTAAGTCTATTAAGGAAAGGTGTGCCTGAAGCATGAAGGCTGATCTTTCCATGTTTTTGTTCTTACAAGGAAGGAGACATTCTTTCTTATCATTAACTTAATGTCCAGATTTCTCCATACCTCAGCTGATTTACAGAGGGTGAAGGAATGTTAAATAGAGTTTTCTCTAGCTGCAGTTTCTGATTACTGAAGAACGACCTCTATGTTTGTGTACTGTCCTTGCTCCTTACCTGTCACACAGAAACTGCCTTAAAAAGGGGCATTTATGCTCCCTAAAAAAGGATATTTAACATAGGACAGTACCTGGAGTTTTAGAAGTGGTCTCAATACACTTTGTGAGACAGGGTACCTTGGAAACCCTGGATCAGTTGTTTAGCTTATCCGGGCTTCAGAATGTCATTTTGAAACTGAAGATCGTGTCATTGACGCAGGATACTTGGAAGCACATTATGAGACTCGGTTAACTAAATATTAAAGAATTTGCACAGTCGTTTGTCACACGACCTAATTGACAATAAATGAATGCATATTTATACATGATACTGAGTACTCCACTCTGACCTTGTGAGACTCCACCTGGAGTGCTTTGTCATGCTCTGGAGGCCCCAACATAGGGAGGATGTGGACAGCCTGAGCTAGAGGAAGCCACAAAGGTGATTAGAGGCTGGTGCACCTTGCCTATTAAGACAGGTCCTGAGAGCTGGAGAAAGCTCTGGGGAGACTTCATTGTGGTCTTCATGTACTTAAGGGGAACTTTTAAAAAAGAGGGAGAATAACTTTTTACATAGGATAAGGGGGAACACCTTTAAACTGAATCAGGAGATGTATGGATTAAATTTAAGGAAAAGTTTCTTTACCCATAAATTAGTGAGGAGCTGGAAAAGTTACCCAGAGAAATTGTGAATTCCCCATCCCTGGAAGTCTTCAAGGCCAGATTGGATGTGGCTCTGAGCAACCTGGTGTAATGAGTGGCAAGTGTGTCCATGGCAGGGTATTTGGAACCAGATGATCTTTCAGGTTCCTTTCAACCCAAGTTGTTCTATGATTCTATGATTTGTTGTGCTAAGTGAAATTGCCACAGTGACAGAAAATATTAGAGGAAAGATTTTGGTCAAAAAGGACAGAAGAGCTGATGACTAAATGTTCCCCTAAGATCTGTTTTTGCAGATAGAAAGGCATACCAGCTTTTCACCCAGTCAGACTCCTTTTCAGACCCCTCGTGATAGTTATCTCCATTGTTCAGCCATTCAGATACCAAGTTCCTGCTGACCCATTAGACTTCCGCCAAACTAACAACTACAAACATTCTTCTCCATGAGAAATTAGGGTATTTTACCTTCCCTGTAAATAGGACAAAAAGGAAATGTTAATACTGGGAAAAAAAGGAAACTCAAATTACTTTTTCACTCTTAAATTAATATAGAGATAGTTATTTCATACATATGGAACATATATGACTATATATAAACAATATATATAAAAACTGGTATAAAACCTGTAATAATTCATATGTATTGCTCTTTCAGAGAATACAGTGTGAGGGTATTGGAGAGTGAAAGAAAGGATAAAATCAATGAGATTAAGAATGTCTGGATTTCTGAAAAAGCGGGGTATACGTACATGAAAAATCGAATAAATGGAAGATAAAAACCAAATATTTCAATTCACACCACCATGTATTTTTGTATCCTGCTGAACAAACTGAAGATTTATGAAGTGACACATACTCATATCTGTCCATGCTGGGACAGCCCTGTGAGGGGCCTGGACAACATGGTGGTTCTTTGTGAGTCCTTGATTTCGTTGCCTACTTGTTGTCCAGTTCCTCAGGTGTAAGGACATGGACATTTCATGGGTTGGTGGGTCCTGTAAAGGCAATGGGATTAGCCCAGCAGGGTATATATAATTTGGGCTTTCCCAGTGTGTCTGTAAGTGTGCTTTTACCACACAGCTTAACAGACAGGACCTCTGGACTCCTCAGTCCAGGGAGTTACAGGCCATGACTTTCTCTTGGTCAGCTTCACTTCTGTTCTGCTGAGTGTAAAATCAAAAGGGTGATCCTGAAACACAGAGGAATATTAGCTAATGGTATTTCCATATTTGACAGAATATCTGTTTGAACTGGTGAAATTAGAGGTTCAAATAAACTGACGTGGGAAAAGGGAGAAATCTTAAAAACCAGTGTTATGATCTTATTCGAAATATTCTTAGATTATTTGATGCTAACTTTCAAAGAACATAGTTTAATATGTGTTGCATAAACAGCTCAAACAGAAGTAAACAGTGAAAAAATCAACTTGATTGTTCATTTGTGTTGTGTGTCTGATTATTTTTTGGGACCTAAGCTTTTTCCAGGTATTTAGGCATAAATGTGGAAGATAGGGAAATGAAAAGGCTAAATAGTCAGAATACAGAACTTTAAACACCAGATACAAATATATTGAGCAGTGCACAGCAAATGAAATCAGATCAGCTGCATCGACCTTACAGAGACATTTTATGTTGGGTAATGTTCTTTTGAAAGCACTAGACAAGAAGAGAGAGCTTTGAAGCAATCCTTTGAATCCAATTTGAAGGATATTGCTGTTGTGTCAGCTGAATGACAAGTGCAAAGCTATCTCCTATAGGAGTCAAATCCACTAGTGGTACAAATCCAAAATACCTTTACAGCAAAAAATTGAGGTTTTTGATGTTACTTGTTAGTGATTAATGGGCACATTTGGAAGACTGATTTAATTTAACTTTATGTTTCTTTGGTTTAAGTGAAGACACAGTAAAGAAGTATGTTTGGAAGACATATTGGATTGAATTGTTTCTGAATCAGACATTTTTCTAACTTGTGATCAGTGTTGTTGATACTGCAATGCTGAATATTTTTAAAAAACTATTTAATAACTGCAGATATTATATTTTGTTTGCTAAAGCCATAAAACTAAAGCTGTTTTCTTCATACTGTATCAGTTAGAGAAGGAATAGGATTAAGTCTTTCAGAATTTTATCTACAGACTGGTTTTTATGAAATACAGTTTATCTTTCCCTGTAAGCAAACTAAAATACAAAGTAAACTGGAACCACAGTTGGTTTCTTTACACATATATTGAAAAATAATCCAAACTTATTTCCTTCTGTAAGTAATTGCCTTCATGCGCAGGGTGGCTTAGTTTTACCAATATGGTAAAATTTTGTTTTCCATGACAATGTTTCATAAACCACAAGGACACCAAAGGAGAGTATGTAATTACGCAGCATGACAGGAGAGGCATAAACCAAGCAGCACAAAGTAACTTTGCTGATTGAAAATAACACATATCCTGGGGAACAATCAATAAAAATATAAAAGCATGAATGAAGTTAGGCTACAGGGCCAACATGGTGGCTATACAGGAAAATATAAATTTGTACATGTGATTTAAACTTAAATTTAAGACAAGATTAATGGAAATTTACCTTGATTACTGTGTAACATAGGCCTTGAATATCATACTTTTTCAGTTAGATTGTATATTGACCTAGTTTATATGAAAAAAATATACAAAATATTAATGTAAAAACAAAGATGGGAAAAATGACTGTTTAACAGCAGAAGACAAAAAATCTACCATTTGCCAGTAGTTATACTTTTAAACTAAATGATTGTGCACTAATTACAATTCATTTTTATCTGTCTTTGTTTTGGCTTTGGGATTTCTATTATGGCTTTCAGTGCTAGGTCAATCAGCTTACCCTAAATTAGCTCTTGCTGACCCTTATTACTATGATTAGTGAACTAAAGTTGCAAACTAATTGCCTGGGTTGTGGACAGTTACATTAGAACTTTATCCATTTCACAGGGGGTAAGGATGGGATAGCACTCTTCAAATAAGCACTCTTCTTTAAATCAGAGCCCTAACAAAGCAATATTATGTACATATTTATATTTTTTATACCCAGGTGGCTTGTCATCTCTTCACTAGAACTGGGTAAAGGTATTGGTTCTCTGCTTGCTTATAGTTTGTTCTGCCCATAAGAAACAAAAAAGGCAGCTGATGCACCAAATAACAGAGCTTAGAACACAACTGCATGTACTGTGGATATTTTAAAATTTCTACATAGAAAAATTTCAGTCCTCCAAGAGATGTAATTTTTGTACTGTGAATAAGAATGAAATGCAAATGTTTTGCCTATTCTAATTCAATGGTTCAGAGGAGTGAGAGAGCTATATGGTACTATCGATTTTCATAAGAGACATCAGTAAGAATAAGAGGCAAATTTCTGTCTTTGGTAACCAAGGCTATCTTGGGCCAGTCCCTTCAATTTCTTTATATTACAAAGCTGTAAAGTTGGCTTAGAACATTTAGGTGGTTCAAAAAATTGCTGTGAGTTGACTTAGTTTTCTTTTCCCAAAAAGAACCTATTTTGCTATATGTCCAAATCTGTCTGCCATTTGTGCAATTGTAAATAATTCTTCCAATAACAATTCGGTTTATTTGGCCACTTGACTCTGAATGTATGCTGCTCGCATACATTCTGCATCTGTACTGACGGCAATTTAGCTCTTGGATGGGTTTGCTGGTATTCTATGATTTAGATTTATTCATAAGAGGTTCATGCTGAGAACATTGCTTAATACTAGTATTTGCCTGTTACTGTGCTTCTAAAAATAGAGCTTGCTTTCTGCACTTACAGATGTAGCCACCAGATTTATATTGCCTAAGCAAGAACATGGAACAGTTCCGCTTTACCTTACAGAGATGGGGTTATCTGATGTTATTTTATGTAGCTAAACTTTTACTTTTGATTTATTGGTCATAAAGTCAGAATTCATGAGCAATTCTGACTAAGCTGTAGGTCTTTTATTGCATTTCATTTATCATTAACTGCAACATGCAGGTACCATCAGCAAAGTCGATATCTTCTAGTGTTCCAACGAACCTCTTATCCTTACAATTAATATTTCTAGAAAGGAAGACTCATGGGAAAATGAAAAGTTAACATAAGGACAATGATGTGCAAACATACCTTGTTTAACTACAGTAGTGTCCACTAAACAGAACTGATTAATTCACACTACATTTGATATATTCTTGAAGATTCTAAAAAATATTGACTTTTTTGATATAGGAATTAGGATTAACAGCAACTGGTGCTTTCTGAAAACTGATGAAATGCAGGAGCTTTAACATGTTTTGTTTAACAATGGTGTATGAAGGTACCTCATAAACAGGGAGACTGAAACTATCTCCTCATGATCTGCTATTATTGGCACTGGGATTTTGATTCAGTTTGCACTGTAAAGAATTTCCTTGGAATGGCATGACAGAAGACAGCAAGGAATAACATGGCTACTCCAATCATTAAATTTAAAAACCCTTTCCAGTCATTGCAGACATCACTGTTTTGTGTTTCGTTCTCCTTGCCTTAATTGCACCTTCTGTATTTCGTGTCAAGATGTCTTGATGTTTAAGCCAGATAAATTTGCAGCCATTACTTCCCAGGCCTATTTTTTATCTTTCTGACAATGGCTTTAAGTTTCCCAGACCAAACTTTCAACTTCTTGTGTTATATATAAGTATTGTGCTCAGTTTAAGATAAAAAATAGTTGTCTTTCCATTTGCTCTCCAGGACATGACGAAACTATTTTACCATTAGTCTTCTGCCTCTGGTAGAGCTGTGATGGAAGTGTACACGACTTTTGAGGGCTTTTGTTTCCCTTCCCAGGACTATTAATCAATGTAAACTTTCCTTCACAATTTTTCCTTTTTTCTCTTTTGTGATGACACTCCCCATCATTTTGGTGAATCATTTTTATGTCACTGTGCATTGTATACACTCAGGTTATTACCAGACATATCAATACTTGTCTTTCTTAATATCAGCTAACATACAAACAAATTTAAATCCATGAGATTGCCAAGGAAGAAACAACTAAATAAGAGATATTTGAATGTCAGGTAATCAATAAACACTAGAGAGTGCTTTGCAGAATATTCAGGAAGATTTCTTGTCCATCTCAGAAAACCGATTTCTTTTCTTTGTGTAAAATGACTAACATATTTCCAAGGAAGGCTGTTCAGCATCAAGAGAGAATCAAAAGTTAAGAAATGAAATAAAACTGGATAGTAGTCTCGCTGTGCATAGTCATAATTGCTTTATGTGAATATTTATTTATTTTGTGATTGAACTAATATAATGATATATCACGCAGTGCTTTTTTAAACAGTTTGGGTGCAAAATGTTATGGTATACTGGACTTTTTGCTTAACTAATATTTGGGTTATTTTTTTGGAGCAATTCCATGTATCTTTTTCCTTACATTTTTTATTGCTTCATCTGAATTTTGTTTTAAAATAAGGTATGTGAAAAGATATACTTATGTCTAGCAAATGGTTAATCTGATATTATGAATGAATCTTCTATTTAGTACAGAATGCCTATGTCTATTTACGTTTACTAAATCAGGATTTCCTTCTTTTTTTTTTTTTTTTTTCTTGAATGAAAATAAAATTCAGTAGAGAAGCAATGAGTTTAATTCACTCTAACTTGTCAGTTTATAAGGTTGTGGGGTGTTCTTTATTTTTAAAACTTTTTAAAGATCTTGGACAATTACCAAATATTTGCAAAAGGAGTTTCTTATTCCTAGATATTTATGCTTATAGTAAAAATATTTATTCTTTTTAGATTTTATATTTGGCTTCAGCTATTTATTTTGTAATATTTATTAAAATCTTTGTGCTTTCCTTGTTAGAAGCTGAGACTACAGCATCAAAACCAGCTATCTAAATATAGCAGAAATAATTTTTTTACAGTTTTTCTATCCATTTCTGTTGCATGAACTATATTAATTATGAAACATATGTAGAAATCAAAATTATTTGTAAATGAAAAAGAGACAATGTAAAAATAAACCTCCTTCCTGATTAATTCAGTCCTTTCTGCTTTTATTTTATGTGTTCTAAAAGTCTGTTCAATTTGAATTTAAATGCCTTGATGAGCAAATTAAGATACAATATAAGAAACTTTAGAGGAAAAGTAAAGACACGCTAGATTTAGTTACAGTGTCAGCTGTAAGAAAAACATATATAGAACAAAGAACACATACAGAGAGGTCTCATGCAAATGTCTTCCATGAGAGATTAAAAAAGATAGTTTTGGAAATATGTTTTAAAGAATATAAAACGTATTTTGTGAAAATGTCAAAAACCCCAGATATTAGAACTAGTTCTTCAAAGCTAGATTTTCCTAAATATATGATACGTCTAAGAATATTATTTCATAGTTTAGACTTCCACAATATGAATTATTATGAACTTATGAGAATAAACCCCCCATAATTATGAAACAGCCAGGCCATACTCTACTTGAGAACCACATGATTTGCTAGATTAAGGTTACATTTAATCCACCTTTATATAATTAAACAAAGCACTTCAAGTCTTCTAATTTAGATTGCATTTTTACTTTTCTTCAGTAAATTTTCTCCACTGGAAACAAAGTGGAAATCTTGAGATATACAGAAATACTGAATCCTCTGTTGTTTGAGACAATAGATGACACAATATAAGCTAGATATTAATAAATTTCAAGCACAATAATGGGAATCACAGGTTTTTTATTTAATTAAAATAAAAATTTCTTGAAATATGAGTTATGTTGTATTTTAAAATACTATGTAAACATACTACAAAGAATATTCTTGTAAGAGCTGGGTGACTTTTATTTTTTAACATTCCATTAGAAGTCATGCAAAATAACAAATGTCTTTTTAAAAATCAATCATTAGGAAAAACGAAATAACCTATGACTTGTTCTATGATAATCTGAGGAGGCAGACATGACAATGGTGACAGGAAAGAAGTATTATGAACTGCTTTTGCCTCTAAGATTCAGGCTGCCTTTTTTGTTGTTGCTGTTGGCGTTTTTCGGTTTGTTTCTTTTTCCACTCACAACTAAGATTTTGACTTAAAACACAAATCTGATTTGTGTTTTGATCTACTAAATTGGAAATATATTCTCAATTTCTCTTGAGAGGAAAAAAAAGTATCCCTGACAAAGAAAGACGTTGAAACTGGCAATAAACACTCGTGGTTAATTTTAAGAGACTGTAAACAATAAGAATTATAATTCGTAATGGAAGGATAGTAGTAAACTACTCCACTGAAATGCAGGTTTGACTTGAAAGTAGTAAATGCAAATGTAAAATAAAGAGCTACTGAACGTGCATGTCAGAAAATGTTCCCATAACATTCCCAAATCTCCTTAGCTGGTGAAATTGATTTAGTTAGTATAAGACATGGAGATAAGAACCAGCTTCAAAATGTGTCTTAGATATGATGGCATTGATGACTACTATGTTTAACTTTAAATGCTTCCTCTGTTGATAGTGAAATCCACATCCCAGAGTAAAATATCTACATGCCTTTCTTAGCCAGGGCGTGTTTAAGAGCCTTAGCATGCTGTTCTAAAACAATTTAGCATTCAGAGCAGGGAGCTGTCTCAACATTGCAAATAAGAAATATTGAGTATATGTTAATGATTGCCACTATCTGCATCCATTCAAAGTAATCTGCCCTTGAAGACGTGTGCCAATTCTGCTTCCTTGAAGTGTGAAGCAGACAAATCAGCCCAGTAGAAGGGCCTCATCAGGAGGGAACTATCTTGCTCAGACAGAGGCACTTCTGAGCATGTGAAGAGGTGATACTGTAGGCATTTGAAAAAGATAAGTTAAAAAATGCAGCTGCTTATGGTGTTTACAAAGTTTATAGTTAGCCATGAGGATCACTGATTTGCAGGTATTTCAATTCCCACTGTAAGCATCTGAGTCTTTATGATCTGGCTGCAGGTTATTTTCAATGCTATTACAGAAAGCACAGCAGAATGAGACTTGGTTTCTCTGCGGGGTATTGTATTAGTCCATCTACTTTAGCAGGCAAAAGACCGACATCTATCAGGCAGTTATTCTATCCAAAAGACACCATTCTCTCCGTCTCTCTCCTTCCCTCTCTGCACAGTTCTGTATGTGTGCAAAAAACAGAGACTGAGAAGGAGAGAAAATTTTCCCAAAACAGCAATGGAACTCTTCTGAAATGCAAACAGAGATAAGAGAGGTCTTATTAGTGATATAGTCTTTTTCTCCAAACTTACAAATTTTGGAAGTTTCTGTTTCAGAAAATAGTTTCAGCTGTTAAAGGGCAAGAGGAACTTGGACAACGGATTTGGTTGGTTACAAGCCTTTCAATTCACCTTTTGCATACTCTATTAAATTCCATAGGAAGGTGCAATAAATAATATTCTGAATGTGACTTTCAGATTGTAAGACTGATAACAGGAATGGCAAGTCATCCAGAGACTGTATCGCCAAGAGGCCACTTGCTTTCTTACTTAAGTTTCAATGTCTTTTTTTTTCTGAATAGGGCATCCATTTTTGCTGATCAGTGTAAACTAGCTATGTACATTACTACCCTGAGGCAACATTTGAAATGCACATAGAACTGTAATCTTTGTCTGTGAGGTGGTTGTGTTTCTATCAGAATGCATGGGCAAGGCAAAATTGAAGGATTTGTGTTGTTTGATTATATCTTAATTCATCTTTCATCTGTGAGTGGAAACCCCTTGTAAAACCTAGAGCAAAGAATACAATCAGAAAGGCAAGATGAAAAAAAGAGATGTTACTAAAAAGCACGTACTGTTGAAATAATTTACCAGCACTTCAAAAATGTAAGGAATGGAGCTGAAGTTGCTCTTAAAATACTTCCTTTGTTTCATTATTTAATTCATATGCTTGCCTTTAAAAAATCCAGCTGCACAGCCAATACCACAGTCTCCCCCACTCCTTCTAGCTTCATTCAAATGTAAAATTAATGAAATTCCAAAATTCACCATAAAATTCTGTTCAAGCTGTTAATTGCCAGCAAGGGACTTGCACAGATATATTATGATCTGAGATGTGAGATCATAAATGCATACTAAAGGCAAGTATTCACAAAAATTAGAACTCATTGGTAACCACTGTTTCTTGTATCAGAAGTCTCTTTGTGGAGGATATGAAGGATAAAAGACCTGCTGCTTTATCTAATACGAAGTAAAAATTCAAAGCATATGTATGTTAGTTGATACAGTTCTCTAATGAACTGATTAGTAGTTATTTAAACTGAAACAAAGTAGCATTTAATGGAAACTAGGAATGTAAATTGTGCATTTAATGTAGGAGCTTTCCCTCACTGGGGAACAAATATTCAAAGCTCGGAGGGACATTAAAAAAACCTGTACATCTGCCTGGAACTGCAGGACACCTGCAGAGGGGGCCCCTCACCAGCTCACTCAGCCTCACGTAAACCAGGCCCCAGAACCCTCCAGGGCAGGTGAAGAATTCAAGGAGCTCCAGGGTAGTAGTGACAGCCCTGAGCACTGGCAGCAGGGCCATTTCAGCATAATCTCAGTCACTTGCTGGAGGCTCTTACTTCCAGGGGGATCCTTAAAGAAAGTCACTGGGAACTGGAGCTGGGAGCAAGCAGGTGTAAGAGCAGAAGCATGATGGTATTTGGGGCCTTAAACATGTGAATGGGAGGTAATAAAGACTCCTGCAAATCACAGCAGAAAGCAGAGGCCACCACCAAGTATCTGCCCCAACCCCAGCAGCTCCGCAGCTCTGCTTTTGCTCCCCCTATCCACACCTGGTATGTGATGCTCGGCAAGCAAGTGAAGGAGACTGAGGTCCACCTGCCTGGGTAGCTGGTTGGAGAAGGCAGCTTCGTAACCACTGACCTTCTGCCAGCTGACCACCTGCACAGCTGCAGTCTTCCCACCCTGCAACATCCAACATGGGAAAGTGACCCCAGCCAGGCAAAAGGCTACTCCTCTCCCCTGCACCCTGCTGAGCTCCCCAGCTCTCTGCCAGCTGGCAGAGATACCAAGATCATCCAAATAAAGACAGCTCTGCCAGCAATGTTCTGGATGTTTTTAATCAGATTCATCTCTTTAAAGGACGGCACAAATAAAAGGCAACAACAGCGCTGTAGGAGGAGGGAATCCAATCTGGCCTGGCTCTATTTGTTCCATAAACAGGCAAGAGAAGAACTGTGATCCTTGCAAAGAAGAAAGGTAGGGCATCTCTGGGGAGACTACATTGCCAACCTTACTGATTCGCTCTGCTACAGAATTAGGAGCAAGATTTCAACCTGGCCATGGATTTGCTTTCATCTATGAATGTCCTCTTTAAGCAGTCTCTGGAACACCGCTGCCAGCTGAACACCTGTTGCTGTTGGCTGCACACTTCCCAGCACCGCCAGCACAGAGGAACCGGGAGCTGAAAAATCAAGATTTTGCCACTCTCGACAAAGAAGCAGAGAGCTCTCAGTTGCATATCTGTGAGTGTGCAGGAATGCCAGGAACAGGCACGACAGTGTACACCAGAGTGACTGAGGAGGAGGCCAGCTCCCTAGGCAATGTTGTAGGTATGCTCCTCTCTATCTCTGCCCAAGTACACTGGAGATCAGTGGTGCAGGAACATGAACTGTGGAGGATAGTAAATGAGCAGCCTCACGAATTCCAACACAGGATCTCTTGTGTCTCTTGTATCACCCTTCTCTTGTGTGAAGGGGTGATGCAGAATGCTGTCACAATGGCTCAGGTCAGAGCATTCATCTACATGCACATGGACCAGGACTGCTCAAGCATGCCCTGGCAAAAGTCCTCTTGGAATTATTTTAAAATACTTATTCCGAAAAGTCTTTTAGAAGCTGTTTCCTCAGGGTGCTGTTGGTTGGGTGGAAGATGTCTCAGTAAGTATCCAGTCTGTACTGTAATGGATCTCAGACAAATGCCAGGACCAAGAGCCTGCAGCCACATCTCACTCACCGACCCTGTGTGTTGCCTGTAGAACTGTCCCAGCCCCTGTTAGCGTGCTGCATTCCTTGCTGAGAACCTGACAGAAGATTGAGGCAAAAGAACTGTCCCACTGATGCTGGAAAAGCTCCAGCACTACCAGGGTCATGGCATCCTCATGCTTTCTGTAGAAGTAGGCAACTACTGCCTCATATCGCCCCAGATTCTATGAGGGAGAGGTGGAAGAGGAAGTCACCAAATCTCCCGGCTTCTCCAGCTCTGTGCACATCGCTGTCCCAGGCAGTGAAAACCACAGTCTTAACAGTCTGTTTTGTATCAACAAGATTCCACAGTGCTTGCAGGGCTGGGATTTTTACTTCAGGTTACACAAAAACTCAAACCAATCCTGAACAATCCCGAAGATTGAAGGAAGCTGCTCTCCTAGAACAGTAATAAGCACATGACTGTAACAAGTAGTAACGGCCAAGCCAAGCGACTGTGCAGCTAAGTTATCATGGCACCAGCTGACCAGCTCACTTGCTGAAGTCTATAGGGCAGTCTGGCTGGAAGAAAAAGAAGATGAAAAATGACAGACAGGGAAGGGGGGCAAGTAATAAGAGACATCTTTACTCAACTTAATTTCCTGGGATGTTTGTCCTCAATACAAAGAAGTTTACTTTGCTGTATAAAGATTCATTTCCCTCTAATAGGACCAGCAGATTCCCCCAGGACTGAAAATGCCTCTGTGCTACATATTGACATAACTTATGCTCTGTTTGATAAGTGAACAGATAGCAGAGGCTACTTTCACTGGAAGAAAAAACATACCCAGTGATATGAATGCAAAACCCAACAACACCTGGAACTAATACATCTTTGGCAGGACCCATAACACAGGGGTAAAGGAACTAATGGCAGGAACACCAAGAAAACCCACGGTACCGCCTCAGTCTCCTTGGCCCCATAACCTGCAGGGATGGATTTCATGTGACGAGCATTCTGACCGTGTTTGGAAAGAGAAGCAGCTGACAACTGGGAGTATTTATTGTTCTCTTTCCTCCTCATGTTAGAGGGCATACTGTCCATTTATAGGGCATGGGAATGGTGTCATGGACAGTGGGGTGCTTTCTTCAGGGAATCCAGAAAGATGCACTCACCTTCCAAGAAATCATGGTCTTGAGAAGAGAGGGATGGAAGGGATGGGTATGAGAAAGTCACACAGAAACAGGAGCACTGTCCAAGATGATGCTCGTGACTGAGGGAAGTGTCCCAAACTGTCCCTCATGCAGGCAGCAGTGAGCTGGCACTCATCCATGGTAGCCTTTGGGGTGCATGGAGGCCCCCTAAAGCCCATAGCCTCATACTCTGAGTGGGACCTACAGACAAAGCCTCCAAGGGCATCTCCACGTGGACAAGGGCACAACAGGGAAGCAGGGGCTGATAGGAGACATGAGGACATCACAAAGCCAGAGTGAGGCAGAGCCGGCTTCTCTCACCCAGGGATGAAGTGGGAGAGGGACAAGCCCAGCCAGCTAAGGATGTTATCCATGAATGTGAGACAAATGGTGAGGAGCCACCCATCCTTGCTTCTGCTGTCATTCCTCTAACTGCCCACAGAACTGCAGCCCTGGCCCAGAGGCTCCAGAGGAGGAAGTTCTTTGTGAAGGAATAGTACCTGTATGCCACAGAGAAAAGTAGTTATACATACAAGACATTTACATGAATCTCCACAGAGACTGGGCAGTCATTTGGAAGAGAAATGTGGATGGGAAATAAAATACAGAACTATTGGAAAACTCAAGAATAAGATTAGCTCAAAGTGGGTAGAGTACTTGTGGGGAGAATTAAATACACATGCACTTTTTCACTCCTGAAGCAGACGCTTTATTATAAGTGCTGGAATTCAGATATTGGTCTAGTTAGATCCTTTTCTGATTTAGTTTTATGTTCTTAAAAGGTAAAAAGAGAGGAAAAAGAAGGGTCCCAATAAATGAAGGAAATTATGCTACATTTTGCCATCTCCTAAGGTGTGTAGGAGGACAGAGGACTTGAAATGTAGGTGGGAACAAGCACTGTGGTGACAAGCCTTAAAAGCGAGGACAAAAAGTTTGAACTTTCCTCCTAAAAGAAACCAGGAACTGGCTGTAAAAGAAGAACTAACTCACTGCTTGTGGCAAGAAAATAATATGCTTTTGACAGCAGCATTTTTGATGCATTGAAAAATAACAAATTAAGATGCAGAGGAGGATTGCAGCAAGTGTGCTATATCACACATGACGGAATAATTTTTTGTAAGAGAATATGTAGACCTTGAGGTGAGCTCCTACTAGTCATGCTTCTTCCAGTTAAGGATTCTAGACTGTGAAATCCAACTTCTTGTGTTACACCTGGGAACACAATGTTTTTTACTCTGGATTCATGATCAAATTAGGTGCCACTATACTTGCATGTAATACTAGAATTAGGACCCATAATCACACCATTAGGCTTCTTTCTGATTAAGAGAATAGGAGATATATAGAGGTACTTATTGAAAGATTAAAAAATGTAAAATGACCATGATATACTTTGGCGTTGACCTTTCAAATTCTTTGATTTGAGAGATTTGCTCATCAAGACTTCCACTACACAAGAGGAACCAGAAATAATGGGGAGTGCCACTGAGAAAGAGTTTGAGAAAAAATGTAACAGCCTCTTATTCCATCACTAGACATCACTGAAGAGAGCCTGACACTCTTCTCTTTGCACCTTCCTTTCAGGTTCGTTGTTGAGGCCCCCTCCTGAGCTAAACAGTCCCAGCTCTCTCAGCCTTTCCTCGCAGGAGGTGTGGTCCAGTCCCTTCGTCATCTTGGTGGTCCTTTGTTGGAAGCTTTTCAGTATGCCTGCACCTCTTATGCTGGGCAGCCCAGCACTGAGCACAGTGCTCCAGGTCTGAGCTCACCAGTGCTGAGTAAAACGGAACCATTCCTTCTCCTCCCCTGCTGGCAACTCGTCTCCCAGCACAGCTGAGGATACTGTTTGCCTACTGCCCAGCAAGGGCACGTAGCTGGCTTGTGTTCATTTTGCTGCCCACAAGGGCTCCCAGATTCTTTGCTGCCAAGCTGCTTCCCAGCCTGTGCTGGTGCCTGGGGCTGTACCTCCTCGGGTGCAGGATTTTGCACTTCGAGTTACTGAACTTCATGAGGTTCCTGTCAGCCCTTCTGCAGCCTGTCCAGGTCCCTCTGGATGGCAGCATGGCCCTCTGGTGCATCAGTCACTTCTCCCAGGGACTTCAATTGGACATCTCAACTCTTTTGCCTCTCTTTACCTGAAAAACTACCCTGTTTTTACACAGGAAAATATACTTATTGCTAAAGAAATAATATAATGTGTAATCTGTTTGGTAAGAGTAGAAATGCATTCACCAGCAGCTGAAACTTGAAACTAATAAGTAAACTGGAATACTGTTGTCTGAATTTACCAAAAGTTGAAAAATTCTTCCAGATTAGATGTTTCTAACCTTTGACATTTTCTTTAATGCAGCAGCAGTTTTCCTCTGGATTGATAGCTCCCAGATCTCATTACATTTGGAGATAGTTTGCAGTATCCTGAATATCCAGCAAATTAGTGTTGCTTGCCAGTCATTTATCAGACTCTATAATATTCAGTGCTGTTGTGTCAGAATAAGATAAAATTCAAGATGGGTACTGTCAGCCAGCTCTGAAGTATATAGCAGGAATAAGCTCAAGAGTGTTGGCAAAAAGGCTGTGACATGAAGGTCTTCAGGGAAAACATGAATAAGTAGTCAGCTTGTCTTCCCAACCCAAAAATTTGTTAAATGTGCATAAGAGAAGCAGTAAGCCACTTAAGTCTCATTTAGTCAAGTGTATGTTGCTCAGCTCTTTTTATTTATGTTTTTAGTCCTATTCAGCCTTACCTGTATGATTCCATTTATAGTTCTAAGAATAGAGTAATAAATGGTAAAAATAGAAAGTAGATACATACTATTACTTCATTAGATATATACTGTTACTTCACTTGATCTTAACATTAATTTATTCTCCTTTGTAGGTAGCTAATGTTATACAGTACTTGCCAAGTCCCCTTCATGCCTGCAATTCTTAACCAGGCTAGGGTAGTAGAGAAGTTGCATATTAGATCACCTTTTACCCTATTCACAGCCTTGTAGACCATTATATTTCTGATTAGTCTCTCTGCAAGGTTTTTGGCAATTGGTCATATAAAAAAAAAATGCCATCAATTCAATTTTATAAGTATTTTAAAGGTGGAAGCAAAGAGAAGGCCCGGTGATATTTCATCAGCCAGTCTCCCACTGGTTTGATTGCTTGAGAATGGCCACCTCAGTTCTTCATAAACTCAGTATACAGAACTGAAAGAATAAGACACACACTGTTCCAGTGGGAACTTAGTAGCAGGAAAAAAAAAGCTTTTAATTTATTTTTTAATGATCTCTGTAACACTTCTCTGTCATTTGTACAAAGCTGGTTTTGCCAAACCACGCACGAAAGCTCAAATTATAAATTCCATTATACACATTTCTTTTGAGGAAAATATACTTAAAAGGACTGTCTTGTATTGCTGTTATCCCAGGTTCTTTTCAGTCCTTGACAGAGGATGATAAAACGATAAACAGGGCTGCTAAACAGATGATAATTCCTTAGCGAAAAATTGATAACAGAAAGTGACTTCTTGTCACTTTCCATGGCATCAGATAATTCTTGGTTTATTGGCCTATGGCTCAGGAAATTATTCCTGTGTCTGTAGGATGCACGAGTCTATGTCTACATATATGTCAGGCCAGTAAATGTAATGTCCAGATGCCAAAACATGTGAGAATGTATTGAATGCCTTCCTTGCTCATTTAATCCTGGGCATGTAATCCATTCCTGTGATAGGTGTCAAATGAATTTAGAATGCTGTGTGGTACTCCAGAGAATTTTTTCCTAGCTCTAATGAAGTGAGTTTATGTAAAACTTTGAAGATTTTTGCCAATGTTTTTGTCTTTTTTTCTCGGTTAATAAAAATAATGGGAATTCTAGTTTGAGGATTTAATTAATAGAGGAGATATTTTACTGTGGAGCTGGTTAAAATATAATACTGTAGGCTTCACAGAATATATAGGTGATAGTCTAAAGTAATGATTAGGAGTCCAGTGGAGAGAATTTATTTGGAGGCCAGAGATACAGAAGATGGATTGTGGAAGAACATTGTTCACGTTTCAGAAAATTCATTGGAAAACCTAGAATAGAAAGGACGAATTGTTGGCAAATTAACTAAAGGAAGGAGAGAGGGGTATTGACAGGGAAGGAGAGGGTAAAGCAAAAGAGACGAGGACTCTTGAGTTGCTGGATCCCAGAGTAACTGGCAATGGCTTGGTCAAATAACAGTGTCATGATCCTAAAGGGTTATTGGGCCTGTGGGTGGGTAGAGATCATGACTGCAGCTCCATAGAATTCCATAATACACAAAGACACAGAGACTTTTTGTATTTCTGTACTTTATTACAGATTACCACAAACACTACAAAAAAATAACTCTAGCATGTAAACTACCATAAAAATCACCAGTAGCAAGTATATCTATGATTAGTAAAGTGTATTTATTTATATATAATGCTATTATAAATTACTATCAACAATCAAATACAGCACCAATCAGTAGTAGAGCAGCAGTAAATACAGCAACATGTAATAAGAACAGCAGCAGCCAGCTAGGAATAGGCTACTAGAAGTAGTAGCATGCAGGTAGTGTACAACTAGATGTAGTAGTACACAGCTAGGCATACACTAGGCATATAATATTGCAGATATACAAGCATATCATTGGTGAGTAAGATTATCAACTGTATGACCAGATACAGTTATGATAAATTACTTATATGGATATATACACACAGGTATCTATATAAATATCAAGTGAATTATATAGATTTCAGAACAAGCCAAGCCATAATGAAAGGTGATGATCTGTTCCTAGAGGGAAGATCTAACTATGCCAAGGGTGGAAAAACAAACCTACAAAGAAGAGGGGGACCAATAAGATAACAGGCAGTCTCACCTCAAAAAGAGTTGTATCAAGGAGTCCAGTGCCAGCCAGGCATCCCTGGGAGGAGTCCATGATCTCTTAGAAAGTTTGTGTGGGATTCAATCTCCTTAAAAAGAGTACATGCAACATGAGAAGATATGAGACACAGGCTCCATTTTTGATAAAAACTAGGTCCCTTTTATATCTTAGATGTAACAGGTCATAGGGTACCAGATCTTTAAACCACCAATAGGTACCTGTTAATTTCGATTTTTCATCTGTATCAGTCAACGATGATGATGTTTTTTGTTCTTTCAAATAAATTTTATTTTTCCAGACTTTACCACTTTTTCATATTTTGCTGTACTTTTGTTGTTACACATTTTCAATTTGCAGTTAATGTTTCTTGGTTTTGCACTTAGTCTTGGTGGCTCAGGATATCTCTGCTTTCTAGGTATGGCTGTACTTTGAAGAGGCCAGCTGCACTTTTCAAGGAGGCTTTTTATTCCAAACCCTAATTTCCAGTCTCACAGCTCCCAGGCTGGGGCAATTTCTCTGTCAGTATTTTTCAGTAGACATTTTCTTCTGTTCACTAATTTTCCTCTTCTAAGAAGGACCACGTTAGATGGCAGCGGGGCTGGGAGATTTCACTGGACCTTGGTCAGATTTTTGTGTTCACAAGCAGTGCCTCCTTGTCTTTGCTAATGCCCTGCCACTCCTCCTTATTCCTGGTTCTTTACACAGCATGGAAGCAGAAATTGGGTGTCTGTTTCAGCAGCAAGCTTCCAGAACCATTTGTAAATAAAGAGGGCAGCATGGGGAGGAGGCATTAGAGAAAAGAAGGATCTTTTTTAAGCTCATTGGCCCTTTACTATTCTGCATCTCTTCTTCAATCCCGGTGATGCAATGTCAAGAGAGACACTAGAAAAAGCAGGAGGAGAAGTCAACAGTGAGTGAAATCACAGGCTTTGTCTCTCCAACCTTGGGGGAATAAATAAGACAGGAAACAAGTAAAAATGCTCCACAGTCCCAACTTTTGTCAGCCTTGCCCCAGGCCAGAGAAATTTGATGTGATTTGGTTAGGAGCTCATTAACATGTGAAAGCAATTTGGTTAGGATGAAAATCTGAAAAGGAAAGAATATGAAGACAAAACAGGCCAGACAGGCATAATGAATACTAAGTTACACATACAGTTTAGCTACAGAAACATTTATAGGATAAGCCATTAAAAAAGCAGGCTTTCCACAAGTACACACTTCCAGAGAGAAAAGCAAAACCCTGTTTGATTTATGCATGACTGTACTTTTCAGTATTCTTTCATTGTGACCAGCATTGACCAGAATTTTTAAAGTAGAGATGTTTGTCCCGTCAACACAGTATCAGTGCCAATTATGTCTCAATGAGGTAATAAAAATTCAGATTTCAGACTGAATTTGTGTTATGTGGCAGACATCACTCTGTTGTGGACTTGCAAAATGGCCCATGGAACTTAAAAGGTGGAATTCTGGAGCCAGTGAAATCGTTGGTTCAGACCCAATATCAAGTTAAATATAAAACATCTTTTTCTATCCTGGTATTTGTACCATGTTTCTTACGGTTTCTGTGTAGAAGGAAAAAAAATAAGAAACGCATGAAGAGTTTTGAATATCAAATATAATTGAGACATTTTATCTTAGATCACAAATAGAAAAAGTGAAATTTGATTATTGAATTGTTTGTTTTAATAATTCATCAAATGCTAATTCAGAGCCAGCAGGATTTTTCTATACAAATGAAGAGAAAATAGTGAACACTTATTTGTAATATAAAGATTTTTTAAAAGTTTGATACTATTTCTTACTGTCTATTTTGTTCTCTGTCTCCTCAAATTATTTTCATTAGCAGACACCATGCAGTCTTGCCTCTGGCCATGAGGACAGAAATTAGTGCCAATGTATTATTTAGAGAGGTTGATCAAATCTTCCTAGTGTGGGTAAGGAGAAAAGGTACAAAGTACCATCTTTTGCCTTCAGAAAGACAGGCATGAATGCTGAGCATGAATCAACTGAACTTTAAAATGAGAAGAAACTTTATCCATTCTGATTCCCTGGTCACAATTTAAAAACTCAAAACAACAAAACTCCACTCCTCTCCTAGCAAGATGAAAAGTGTTTTATTTAAAAAGCAGACTGTATGCTGAAGTGGAGATGAGATTGTCCTACCTTTTAAGCATACTAACAAGTTTTCAAATGTTCATATTTCCTCTGACCTCTGAATAAACAAAATGAACAATCTGGCCAGCTGGTCTGTACTACATTTCAGAGTGTTGATAGAAAGGAACTAAGGTGCACTTGATGCGTGAAAATTATGAATAACAATAGAATACATCTGGCAAATGCGATACAAAGGTTAAAGTCAAATTCACCACAGAAGTAGTTGCATTTTGATGGAGTCACATAATTACATCTTTCTCTTTTTCTGTGGTGTATACACAGCATCCAAAATAGATTACATAAAAAATATTAAGATTTTAAGGTTAAGTACTCAAGAGCAGGGCAATTTCCTGAGAGAGAATCCCCATAAACCTTAAAAATGCCCCTTGTGCAAATGTTTTATGACAGAGTTTGTAGTTAGAAATTACTTTTTTAATAGGAAGCTTCTGGCATTGGAGCATGAATCAGCCAGTATAAGGAGAGAGTTGTCCTTTGTGCTACAAGAGCATGGAGAGTCGTATAAGCCACCAGTTCCGTTCTGGCTTTCAGAGGTAGGGACCCTTTCACAGGGTCCAGACCCTCCTGCTCTTTCTGTCATTTCCCCTTTGCTTTTCCCTCTGCTTCTCTTTTGAGAGGAAAGAGAAAAGGTGTGTTTCCCGTTTGTTTCTGCCTGTTACCTTGATCTCGACTGTGTTTTTGATCACTTTTGCTCCTGCTTTCCTCCCCGCCCCTCCCCAGGACTTCCTGTCTGTTTTGTCTCCCTGCTCTTCTACTTGTATTTGCATTCACACCGCTATTAACCCAACTTCAGTTTTTGCTGCTGTCAGCCTCTGTCTCACCCACATTGTCCTTTTCCTCTCTGTCTTTACCTTCATTGCTGTATGATGTTTTGCCCAGTTTATGTAGTTGCCTTGGGGGTAGAGTTGTCGCTGTATTGTACAGTTCCTGCCTGGCTGAAAACCAAAAAAATGTGCTACATGTGTATCTACCATTTATGTCCACGAAGGTGATAACAGTGTGAAGAAATGTCATTGTGCAGCAGGGTCACTTATGTCAACGCAGGAAAAAAAGGTCTCTTTGCATTAAGACACATCAAGTTGCCCAATGCATTAAGATCCCCATATGAGTTGCACCAAATGTGCCACAACGTGGGAAGGGAAGTCAGGTAGGGAGTGTGGTCTCTCTTATTTTTCCACAGTGCCTCCATTCTTGGTAAAGCAATATCTTGTAACATCACTGCTGTCTGCAGTGAAACTTCCCTGTCAAGTAGATAGATAATATTTAAGAAAACACTAGTAGCTCCTGAGGTATGATGCCATGACGATTTCTGATTTGCTTTCGCACCTCATTATGTATCTTCATTTAGCTCGGGTATCTGGTTTAATTCTTAGTGCTTTTGCTTACAGTTCTCTGAAAAAGTTGTTTGCCAGGTGTATTCAGTGGCTTCCTAATACTAGCCTGTAATTTGTTGCTGCAAAATCTTGACAACAGTCCTTGCGTCACACCCTTTTTTTCAAAAGACAACTCATAGGAGTCACTGTAGTGAAAATTTCCCGTACGAGTTTTTAATTTCTACTGCAGTGAAAACTGCTGAAAATACTGGCTAGTTCTCCATTGTAAGGTCGCCATGCCAATTTTGCCCTTACTGGCAGTGATAAAAAGAGATACTTTTATTTTAGTGTTTGCTTTTCAGATATAAACTTCAAAACTATGTGCAAAACTTTAGGGAAGGCCAGTGTGTTATTTTCTGTTTGCACATAACGAATTCACATTGCTGTTGCTTTGCTTCAAAGCTGTATGCATGTGTTCAGTATGTTTTTGCACCCATGTCATTCAGAAGAGTCTTCAGTGACACTGTAGAAATCTGATTTTCTCCTTACTGATTTTTCCTATCTTATTGGAGGCTCCTCTAAAAAGGCAAATCTCTTTAAGCTACCAGCTCAATTTTGTGACTGACTGTTGCACAATATGTCCATTAGACATCTCTGCATTATATCATTCTTAGATGACTGCTCTGGACATGAAGTTTATCTTTCCAACAAGCTCTTTTAAGTCTCCCTTGCCTGTGCTAGAAAGGTCGGTGTTTTGCTGGACCCCCCTGTACTCTCTTGCCGTATTACCTTGTTGTCTTAACACCTGCTATATGAAATAACACCTGTGGTTTAGCTTAGTCCAAGAACTTCAGCTTTTTTTTTCTAATTTTCTGTGTTTATTTATGTTTCTTTATGTATTTATGTCTGCTCAGAGACCTCTATTGTTTTTTCCTTCACAATTAAGGTTCAGTGGACTTTACTGCCTTCTATACAATTAAATAATGGCTATATTTTCCTGTGACTTACCTTGGACATTACTTGCAGAAACTATTCCTCAAGAGAAATGTTGAAAATCTGAACATGCAAACTTTGTTTTTCTGTTTCATTGTCCAGAACTCTGCTGATTCATGAAATCTAGAAAAATACTTGGCACGGAAGATGTGTTCCAGAATTTTCTGCTCACCAGGGATAGAAACACTTTTGCCTTTTCACACCTTTATTTAGCAGTAGTTTAGCCAAAGCTTCTTTCTTTTTTCTTAGTTGCTTTCTTCCGTTGCTTTCACTAGAGTGACCAACCAGTTTAAAAGACTTTTCTTCTTTTTCTGCTTGCTCTGTAATTCCCAGAGAAGCAAACCTATCCAAGTTCTCTTTGACCCTTCCTTAGGTTAAAAGAATTTTCATGGGGGCAGAAAATTGGGCTCTTTCAGCTCTATTCTATACTTTATTGACAGTTTTGCTTCTTCTGAGAGCAATTATTCTTTGAACTTTTCCACAGCCGAAGAATCCATTCTAGCAGTGAGAACAACCTCTTGCAAAATCATGTGGACATGACATATTTTGAATCCAGTAATTGGTGCTTTTTGCTGAGTGCTGTTATAAATTGAATACATGTTCTTCCTCAATCACTTGACATAGAATCCCTTCAGAAAGACAAGCTTTTGAGCCTTGAGTTTCATCTATTTCTTTCCTACAGCCTATTTTTTGTTTTGTTTTGTTTCATTGGTTTTTTCAGCACTAGTTCACCACTACAAACATACTGTATTCACCTGTGCCAAACTTGCTAGAATCCTTGTTCTGCGCCACCACCGCTTGCAGCTTTTTTGAAGAATTTTTTGAATTAATAGTGTTCTTGTTATCTGATTTGTCCATGCTCTGCATGCTCTGCTGGGGTTTGCAAAATGATACATTTCACTGTAGGCCTTTCATCTTTCTCCAAATACTGTATTGTCGTGTTTTGTAGTGTACTGTACTGCTGGTGGTTCACGTGCAGATCCACGTACTGCCCTTTTGTGAATTCTGTTTCTGAGCACTGCGTGATTTTTGCCTCTCATATATTTTCTTGTGCTATTTGAATTCTCTAGAGTTGTGCTTACTAAAAGATAGCCTGGAAGAGGTGAGATGGCCTATTCTGGGCAGTTTGCCAAATTTAATTCTGTATCTTCTAGCAGACACACTTGGGCTATTTTGCCTTAGATCCAAACCGGGTTCATGTTTTTTATTTGGGACTTGGCTCTGTGAAATTGCCACACTGATTCTTTAGCCTCAGACGATTCATAGTGTTCTGTGTTCTGTGGAGTGTTTCCTTCTTCATCAGACTGCAGTGTTTCTTTCCTGTGTGTTGTTCAAACTTTCTCCATTTGTCTCTATATTTCTGGGACCCGACTCAAAGGGATTAGCAATTCCCTCCTGACTCCAGTCATGGTCTGCTTTCTTTCCCCACTTTATTGTCTTTTTAGTCCAAGCAACATTCAGTGAACACGAAGCTTGAAAAGCAAGAGAGAATTTCTCCCACTGGAAGTCTTTTCTGTCTTTGTGCAGTGTGAAACATCACACTGTATCTATCTCCTGGCTTTATTAAAGGTAAATATTCTTCACTGTACTCTTTCTGCTTTTTGGCCTAATGTCTAGGGACAGGTTGGCTGTGGTAGATGAATCCATGCTAATTTCCTGGAAAGCTGGAAGAAAATAGTCACAGTAATTTCTGGGGATCCTTGCAGTTTCGTGGAATATGAAAGTATGGAGTAGAGCAAACAACAGCTTCTATACTTAGAGCAGTTACCTCTCTTCCTGTAATGGTTAGAAAATAATTTATGAACACTGTATGTAAATGCATTTTCCAGAAATTGTTCAGATGTTGACATTTTTACCACATGTGACTTTCAAATAATGTTGACTTGGACAAATATTGTCGTAATTCATATAAACAAGAAAATGCCCTTTCCTGGACTTTTTGTGTCTGTACTACTACCAATCTCACTATATTTCAACCTATTACATAAAACTCTGCATTTGATCAATCTTGTAGGTTGCTGGAGTCTAGGTACGCACCAGAGCTGCTCTAGCACACCCCTCTGCAAGTGGATGGGAGAGAAAATGTAATGAAAGGCTCACGACTTAAGAACAGGACGAACCCTGTCCTGCTTGCCATCATGGTCAAAACATCCTTGACTTGGGGAAATTAACTGAATTTGTCACCACACAGAATCAGAGCAGGATAATAAGAAGTAAAAAAAATCTTAAAAACCTTCCCCCTCGCCCTCCCTCCTTCCCAGGCTCTACCTCCCCCCTGCCAGAGGCACAGGGAGATGGTAATGTGGGTTATGGTCAGTTCATCACACATTGTTTCTGCTGCTGCTCAGGGAGCAGAGTCCTTTCACTGCTCCAATGTGGAGTCCTTCCCACAGGAGACAGCTCTCCATGAGCTTCTGCAGTGTGAGTCCTTCTCATGGGCTACAGTTCCTCATGTACTGCTCAGCGGGGCTCCCTTTCCGCCGTGTGCAGTCCTTCAGAAGCAGCCTGCTCCGGCCCCACAGGGTCACAACTCCTACCACGAAGCCTGCTCCAGTGTGGGCTCCTCTCTCCATGGGTCTGCAGGTCCCTGCCAGGAGCCTGTTCCAGCATGGGGTTTTCATGGGTTCAGAGCCTTCTTTTCAGGCGTCCACCTGCTCTGGTGTGGGGCCCATCCACGGGCTGCAGGTGGATCTCTGCGTTCCCCACTGACCTCCATGGGCTGCAGGGGCACAGCTGCCTCGCCGCGGGCTGCACCACGGGCTGCAGAGGAATCTCAGCTCTGGTGTCTGGAACACCCTTGCTCCTCCTTTCCCACTGACCTTGGTGTCCGTAGAGTTGTTCCTCTCATGTATTCTCACTCCTCTGAGCACTATTATATCTGTGCTGTAACTTTTTTTCCCTTATCACAGGGGCTCTACTACCTTGTCTGATGGGTAGACTCAGACCTGGCCAGTAGCAGGTCCACTTTGGAGGTGGCTGTCACTGTCTCTGCTGAACATGGGGGAAGGTTCTACCAGCTTCTCACAAAAGCTACCCCTGTAACCCACCCCCTGCTACCAAACCCAGTACAATCGAAAAAATTACTGAAAGTTCCAACTATAATTACCAGAGTTCATGTCGGCAAAAATTAAATTCCCCCATTATTATACAGTCAGAAATTATACGATAACCTTCGTGCAAATCCTACTAAAGTTTGCCTTCAAGAGAAGAGGAAACAGGCAGAAATTAATTTAAAAAGTGCAAATTTTGGAATAATAAGCCTGATGAAAATGCTGGTTAAGAACTATCACAGAAACCTGAAGCATAACAGATCCATAAAATTCTGATGGAATAAGTAGTACAGATTTTCCCCCTTTCTGACTGACCTTATAGCGGGCTATTAGGAAATAAGATTTGTAATGAGAGGTGTAAGAGAAGAAGAAAAGAGAGAAAAAATACAGAGTTAATAGATTAACTACAGTAGAAAATTGGTTTCCTCCTTTTTCCTCTCAATCCTTTGATTGATGATACGAATGAAAAAACATAGTTTTATGAACTAGAACTTCTGCTGGAAAGTGTTCCATATCTGCAAGTCTAAACTATTCTGGCTACTTATATTATGATAATTTTAGTAATTAGAATGGTCGGATTTTTTCCTCATCAAACTTGCTTATCTGTGCTGATGGGTCTTAAAACCATGGTGCACATGATTCTTCCTTATTATACGTGGTGCATTATTTTTAATAAGAAACACCGAACCAATATACACATGGGTGCTACATTTAGTATCCTTGAAGCAGAAAATCCATTGTACGTGGACTTGCCACTCCTGATTATGGTAAATAATACTCCTTGGTTGTCTCTAATAATGCATTAATTGACAGGATTTATCATGCACATATCCCTCAATGTTCAGGAATTTTTATGTTAGGACAACACGTGTAAAGGACAGAACAAAAAGTAATACTGAAAATTTTAAATAATGTAATTATGTAAGTAAATTTCTTGCCATTATCTGGAGTCTGGTCTATAGCACTTCACTTGAAAACAGATATTCTAAATGTGTTGAAACTAAGGTCAGATAAAATCATGGGGGTAGTGGAGAAATATTAATTTTAAAAAGTGAGAAAGGGGATTTTTTTCTTCTCGAGAATCAAATCCAAATCCCTAACAGACAGAAAAACAGCCAAAAATAATGGCTGTAAAAGACCTGAGAAACTATAACCCTCTTTCTATCTTATTATGTAAGAGTATGATAATCATTAATGTAATTGAAAGGAAGCAATTTCAAAAAGAAAGAATGAATATGTTTTTTTAGCAATGCTATTACTTAATTAATACTATTCAATTCTGCAAGTAGTAGATTTAGAATTAAATTGACCTAAAGAGGGGGGATTTTAGGTGGAATAAAGTCCCACAGTTAGAGAAGCAAGTAAATTTTCTCTTCTTCATGCAGGGAGTGGAACTTTCTTTAGATGGATGTTCTAGCAAATTAACTTTGCACAGGGTTTTCATACCTTCAGCAAAGGGACCCAGCGTCATTATCTGGCATAGGATATGGCTCTAGGTGACCTGTGTGTGTAACTCAGAATGGAAAGGTTTGTATTCTAACATCATCACCACAGGGAATAGAAAATCAGTGGGGTTTTATCCTCAGTTTTGAAAATCTTGTCACTATTGCAAAGCTGTCTTGAGGAACATTTTCACACAGCTGTGTCTTCAAAACTCTATGTCCTAGACAGGTAGGAGAAAAAAATAAATCATATAATACAGTCCTTCTTTTTGTTTCTTCCTGTTCAACTTGGCACTCTCCACTGAGAAAAGTCTGTTAGCATTTCAGCTGAGTGTCTGCAGTTTGTGCACCTGGTTCTTAAGAGAACTATAAGTCTTTCATGACAACAAATGTGCCTTTTCTGCATAGAAGAAGGAAAACAGATTATTCCCTATGACTGCCTTCAGAATTATTGGCATAAACACAGCAGTGTAACCTTTGTAGTTTGACTTCAAAGTTTCAACTTTTCCATGTAATCTGCTTTTTAACACATGGGCCTTTCTACAATCTGCTTAGTTTCTTTCCTTCTCTGCTTCACTCCTTCCCTTCTGTTTCCCTCTCCCTGTTTACCCAAAGCCCACTCTGTTGTAAAGCTAAACATACTCTCTATATTTTCAAGGTATTCTGTCCATGAATCTTTCTATAGCTCCTGTGTTTATCTGGGAATATTAGTTCTACAGGTGAGGTGCTATTTAGCCAATGATGTATTCTTCAAATTATCATTATTAAAAGTAAATTTCTGGGTCTTTGACAGAGAAGACATTAACAGATATGTGAAATACTTCTTTTCTCCTAAAATCATGTTTTAACACATCACAGGCCACGATTAGTGAATGTTGAAGAGTAGCAGTATGAAAAAACTATTTATTATCAGTATTATATTTGAAAGCATTCACCAAAAAAAAAAAGTTAATCATTAACATCAGTAAGTCTTGCTGTTTTCATACAACAGTAAACTTAGTTGGGTTATTCTATGACTTTGTTTATATAACCATTTTGGTGCTGTAATGTAATTTGCAGCTGTGTAAATAATATGCTCATAAATACAAGTAAATTTATTTTTCATTCAGCCTGCCCTAACTTTTTATGTTTGTATGAGCAACATGGTTCTATGAGAACACAGAAGCTCTCTTCTCTTCACACAGTTGTTAAAACCAGAAAAGATACCTTTCTTGGTTCATCCTGTAATCACATAAACATCCTATCACAAATAATTCCATTTAGTCATTTGAAAAACCTACAGTAAAACATTAGTTGTCATATGTTATCAAGCATAGGAAAAAAACTTCCCACAAGTTTGCAAGTTGTCTTAAGCTGACAGTGCTTCTACAGTAAGGAAAACAAATCCATTATTGTATTTTAAAGCTTTTATTTGTTTCCTCCCTTCAGAAGAATTCTTTTTAGCACTAAGTGAAATAATTGCAGTTGCAATTTTTATCATCAAAAGTGTTCTGAAGTAAATTGGAGGTGAAGTGGCCTAAATATAACACTTTGTACTGTGATAATGGCTTTTCTAGAGACCTGACAGTTGTGTAACACATGAATGATTTGACAGTTTCATGTCTAGTGATTCCAGATGGTATATTTGTACTTTGGTAGTATCCTGGGTGTAAATCAGCACAATCAGGATCAATATACATCCAAGAACATCCTATTTTTTTTTCGTGGTCATAGTTACTTCACCTAGTTATTAGACCCTTTTCACAGCATAACTCTGAATGAGCATGAGAAGAATTTGCCAGTATTTTTTTCTTCCATTATCCTGAAGCTAGCAGTGAACTCTATCCTTTTTTTCTGGCTCTTGTAAGCTTGCTTCCACATAGCTGGCATTCTTAGCTCTTGGATTTCAGCATATTCCTTCAGAAACACACATGTACTTGCATATGAGTGTAAAAGAGTAGCACCTGGAACTCTATAAGGGATTCTAGAAAGGAATATGATCTACATTAAAGTTACTCTGTCAATATCAGTTCCATAATGCTTCATCAATATGAATAAGCAAACAAAGCAATAAAATTTCTGTTCACTGATAGTGGAGGTTCTAATCTGCACTCAGATTTCTAAGTGAAGCTATTTCCTTTATGCCTATGAATGTGCTTATACAACTATCAACCACTAAAACTGTTTCCCTAATGTGGCAAAATATAGACCCATGGTTAAAACAAGGCTTATTTGACTGGACCATATATATTACCTTACCTAGGTATTAAAATTTAAATTTTAATTTAATCGAAATCAAATTTTTGATTTTCATTTAATTTAAATCAAAAAGTGCCCTTTTTATGATTTATCTTCAGACAGTGTTCAGTAGGAGATATAATTGCATTTCTTTGATAATTTTTCTACAGCTACAGAGTAGTTTTCTTGTTACAGTCTTTTCTTTCTTCATTATCTTGTAGAAGAGGTCACTTTGATTTTGACAGTAGCACTCCAGACTCAAAAGAAACCTTGAAATGTATGTGGTTTCAGTGTGGCGCAAGCTCTAGGACATCCTGTTACTATTGAAGTTGCTTCTAAGGAGAAACTAGAAAATCATGACCAGCTTTATTTTGGTTGACCTATGTTTTCATGCACTGATTTTAAGGCAGGTGAGAAATGCAGTGAGGTGGACAGATAAGTCAGAAAATTTTAAACCGTGTGGGCTGATGAGGTGATTCATTCTGTGATAATGCCACTTTTTGACTTCCTAAGAAATTTCCATAGTTCTATCAAGAGGCAATATGTATCTTGCTCGTCTAAACACCTGCAAAAGATTTGCATAACTTTGACTGCCTTTCTTGACACAAGCCAGAAAACAGATGCTTTTTCAAGCTCTGAGAACAGATGAAGCTGCAGGCGTAACCCATTACAGTGATTGCTCTTTTAATAACGATAGTAAAGGACTGCAGGAAATACTGTGACTTACTGTGGAGCAACTGCAATACCACCATCCTATTTCCATGACTCTCTGTCGGCCCAGGTACAGCTGCTCTGGTCTGGAAAAACAGAACTTAGGACTCTCATTACCCTATAAGCAAGAGAGCAGGCTTCAGTACATACAGCAAGTAGCTGTTTTTTAAAGATTAATGTTAATTCAAGAGCAAATTTATTGAACCTCAATTTCTGAGCAAGTATTTGCTTGTAACCTAGAGAGTGGCTTTTAGTATAGATTTTCTTAATCAGTTAAGTAACAAGTCAGTTAATCAAGACTGTATTAAGGAATCTCAGCTATAATGTCATTGAAAAAAGAGTTATCTAAGTTCTCAACCTCTCATTTCTGAAATATGAAATAGCTTCCTAGAGACTGACTGTCACTTTGATTTACCATGCCAGCATCTTCCTCTTAGGAATAGAGAAGCTAGTTAATAGAGGAAAGTAAGTTTATCTGTAAGGAATAAACAGCAAATGTGTTAGTTTAATCTCAGAAAGCTTACAAAATCACATATACTGCATATAGAAATGGAAAATTTCTCTATTGAAAGGTAACCCAATTAATTACTATATCAAAATTCAAATAATGACATCAAATGACATGTCACAACACAAAACAATACAAAATATTTACCATACAGATATTTGAAACAAGTAGGAAAAAAGTGAACTAATACCCTTTGAGTTTAGCAAAGTCAAAATATTTGTCAGTTGTAAGTTTTCATGTTACAGCCTTGTTTTAACCATGGCAGATGCTTGGGATCAGCTGCTGCAGAGTGCAGGCAGCAGTGATTCACTGACCCAGGTCTGAGCTGGGGACCCAAGAGCGCTTCCCAGTCCCAGGTGCCTCTGCTCCATTGATCTGATACTCTGAGTGCTCACTGTTGCCAGAGGAGGGTGTGCTCCACAGTGGTCTCCAGGCTTGGCAAATTTTCCTGGTCTGGACACATAATCCATAGGGCTACAGCATAAATGTAAATAAATCCATCAGGAAAGACACTCTTCCTAGCCCTTAATGTTTAAAAGACTAAATCCTCTTGAATGAATTATTGTTTATTCTGTCTTCCTGTTTTTTGTTTTCCCAGAGGAAACCTTCATGGTAACATAGTGTTTGGTATGGAACAAACTTAGCAGCCATAAATCTCTTTTTATGGACAGCCAGTGCCAATTAGCAGATTAAATTAAACTTAAGTGTATTCATCCTCGAATTTCTCAGGCAGAAGTTATCTCAGTTTAGTTTAAAGAATAGTTTACAATACTTAATACAAGGCAAATCTCTGTTTGTCTGAGTCAATGCAGATGTCTGTCTCTGTGTCAATCTCACTAGGTGTGTATTCCATGGACTGGAAACTACCTTATGCAAAGTCAAAACTACCACCACCAAAAGGTTTAATTTCTATTTCCATTATTGACTCATTCAGGAAGTGGTTCTGTTACTTTGAATATTACTTTAAGTTAGAGGTATTATTTTGACTGCAGAGACAAATATGTTTAATCCAAAAGACTAGTGAACTATGTCCATATATTTGTGTGGCACAGCTTTCTGTGAAATTGCGTATATGAGATTGTTTCTGGATGTGTTTCTGTTGGCATCATACAAGAAGTGACAAAACTACCAATTGTAAAGAAGCCAAAAGTTTTCTTTTGATTAGTAAAAAGAACAAGAAGTTTAAAACTATTTTAAATGTTTTGGATTTGAACAATGTATTTTAATAACTCAGGTAGTCTACGTCAAATGTATAGCTATCTGCTTTCTGATTGAGCTTGGAGTACTTAGAACCTTTTTAAAGTTTAAGTATTGTATAATCAGGAACACCTGGATTTTATTAACTTTGAGTTTTTAGCAGAACTGGTGGGGTAATGTAGCCAAGATAGCACAGCAAAATTCAGTCTCACTGGAATTCATGGTGATTTGATTCCTGAAAGAACAAACAGTCCCTACTTCTACTTGTATGATCCAGGAAGTTTTGTCACATAAATATTAAATTTTCTTAGTGATATTACTCACTTGTCATCTGTTCACACAATAGAGATTTAAGAGTTGACCTGACTTGGCTGACTTCCAGCCCCCCCACCCAGCTGCTTTCTCATTGCCCCACCTCAACAGGAAATGGAAAGAAAAAAAGAAGGAAACACTTGCGTGTCAAAATAAAGACAAGGAGATCACTTACCAGTTACTGTCCTGGGAAAACGGGATGTGACTTGAAGAAAATTGATTTTCTTGGCAACTAAAGTAGATTTGGATGGTGAGAAGCAAAGAGAAAAATCTAGTATACCTCCCTTTTCTTCTCTTTCTGCCCAAGTTCATTGTTGCTCCTTCATTCGCTACTTTGCCGTCTCATCCGTGGTGTAAGGGGATAGGATTTGGTGTCAGTCCAGAACAGCTTCTCTCTGCTTGTCCTTCCTCCTCATGCTTTGCCCTGCTCCAGTCTGGGTCCTTTCCATAAGCTGTGGTTCTTCTGGATAACGCTTCTAAGTGGGTCCTCCTGTGTCTGCAATGATGGGTCTCTGCTCTCGCATGATTCTTGCCATAGGCCATGAGGAAACCTCTGCATCAGCACCTGCAGCACCTCTTCCCCCTCCTTCTCTGACTTAGTGTCCTCATGGTAGTTTATTTTGCTTTCCTCCACTCCCCCCTTCTCTCTCTGATGTGCAATGTTCTTGTTATTTCATAAATACACCTTCCCAGAGTCCTCATCCTGACTGAGGGGCTCAGCTTTGCCATATGATGGGTCTACTGGAGTGGGCTTGAGCCAGCTGTGTCCAGCACAGGGGCAGTCCTGTTGTCCTTGCAGGAGCCACCACTGCAGGGGCCTGCTGCCAGAGCCTGGGCATGGACATCCAGGACAAGGACTGAGTATGTGTTATGAATATTGAGAACTCAACCTCGCAGAGTCTCTCTGCTCTTCTTCCCTGTATTCTCCCTCTTTAAAAGGGATAACCTAAATCAGATTTTTATGTAGCCAGCCTGCACTGCACAGTACCAGAACTAACAGAAGTAGGGAACAAGTACTGACAGAAAACCATAAGCATGTGAGACAGAATGAGAGTTGAGAAGATCAAAGCCCACTGAGATAACTCAGGCACAGTACTCTTTGTGGAAGAATTTAGGTGCTAGGTGTGGCAGAGCTATTACTAGTTCTATGTGAGTCACTGAGTTACCTTAAGTCTTAACTTCATTAATAAAATGATACTGATACTGTGTTTATTGTTACCATTGGTTATTGTTCAGTCTTCGTCAATCTTTGCTATGTCCCATTGAGCTATTGGATGTGGAACTATGTGTAGCTTTATTCATTAGCAAAGGGCATCATGAGGAATCTGAGAGGCATCAAAAAAGAGAATTCACTGTTTGGATCCTTGGATGTTACTGCACACCAGCCCCAGAGGTAAGGGTTATCTGCATAAACACAGAACTCTCACCTATATGAGTTTTGCTATGCCCTGTACCTAAGCTCTCTGACCCCCATGTACTTCAGTTTCCTTCAGTCATTCTCTGCTGAGAATTCTGAAACATTACCAACCATCTTGAAAAAATACATTGTGTGGTTTTAGAATGCTAGGCTGAAATTTTGTATTTTGTATGAGGTGAGCAAATTGTCTCCTCCTCAAGGAGATAGCAGATTTTATTTTCATATCACTTTAATTTAGTCGTTAATGTAAAGTTCTATGTTACACTGTATGTTACAAATAAGAATTTACCTGCAAACTTTTCACAGCTGGCACAAAACTGTTGCACAGACTTTTTGTAGTCTAAATCTTGAGCTGATCAAGAAGGTACCTCCACTTCAACTTCTAAATTAAACAGGAAGATTATGAAACACTGCTACATTCTGACTCTTTTTGATAGGAGGTTCCCTCTTTCAAAGAGGGACTATCATTTAACACACTCTATTCTGCTTAACCTCTTTTTACTCTGGAGAAGAGATACTCATTCACCATGGTTGAGAACAAAACAATTCTCTTTTGTCAAGGTTTCCTTGCAACTAAAGCTGTAATCTGGGAAATATTAATCTCTTCCCTGCCAATGTCTGCAAGCCAGCAAACCACACAAAGGGACATCTCACCAACATTGACTTAGTCTGTTTATAGACTCTAAAAGACAGCCTTGAAATAGGCCACACACAGGCTAAATCCTTTGATTGCTACCCTCAGAGAGAGAAAAAATTAATTTCATATTAAAGTCCAGTTTAATTTAGTCTGAGAACACAAATACCATTATGCATTAATGAGAATTGTGTCATTACTTTATGACATTGCTTTAAACAGAAATAAGGTTTGTGTTTATTTAAGGATTTCCATAGCTTCACGTCTTTGGGTTTATTTTACTTTTACAGACTACATCTATATTCCCTGGCTTGTAAAATTTTGAGAAAGAATTAGACTATTTTTTGAGCATTTCACTCCACTCCAAAATTCTGAGTATTGTTTTTACAGAGGCACAGATTTGAGGTGTTAAATACCAGGCATCCAGGTGAATAAACCAAGGAGGTAGGAATAAAATCAGTTGTCATAATTTCTCTTAAAGCCTACATTATATCCAGAGGGTGGTGGTCAATGCCTCAGAGTCCCAATTGCCATCAGTGACAAGTGGTGTCCCTCCGGGTCTGTACTGGGATCAGTGTTATTTGATATCTTCATCAATGCCACAGATGAAGGGCTTGAGTGCACACTCAGCAAGTTCTCAGATGACACCAAGCTGAGTGGTGCAGTTCACACTCCTGAAGGACAGGATGCCATCCAGAGGGCCCTGGACAAGCTCGAGAAGTGGCCCATGGGAATCTCATGAGGTTTAGCAAGGCCAAGTGCTGGTGCTGCACATGGGTCAGGACAACCCCCAGTGCCAGCCCAGGCTGGGGATGAACAGATGGAGAGCAGCCCTGCCCAGAAGGACTTGGGGGTGCTGGGGGTGAGAGCAGGACATGAGCCAGCCATGGGCACTGCCAGCCCAGAAAGCCAAGTGTGCCCGGGGCTGCATCCAAAGCCCGTGGGCAGCAGGGGAGGGAGGGGATTCGGCCCCTCTGCCCCGCTCTGGTGAGATCCCACCTGCAGAGCTGCCTCCAGCCCTGGGGTCCCAGCATGGGCAGGACATGGAGCTGTTGGAGAGAGTGCAGAGGAGGGACACCAAGATGATCAGGGGAATGGAGCACTTCTTCTGTGAGGAAAGGCTCATAGACTGTTCAGCCTGGAACACAGAAGACTTCTGAGGGACATAACTGTGGCCTTCCAGAATCTGAAGGGAGCCTCACAGAAGATGGAGAGAGAATTTTTACAGGTGCATGTGGTGACAGGACAAGGAGAAATAGCTTCTAACTGACAGAGAATAGATTTAGGTTTGATTTTAAGAAGAAATTCTTTACTGTAAGAGTGATGAGGCCCATAAACCGGTTTCCCAGAGACGCTGTGGTATCTGGTTCAAAGCCAGGTTCAACCTGGTTCAAGGCCAGGTTGGATGGAACTCTGAGCATCCTGATCTAGTGGAAGTTGTCCCTGGCCAACACAGTGGGATTGCAATGAGACGATCTTTAAGGTCCCTTCCAACCCAGGCCTTTCTCTGATTCTGTGATATTTGGCATGACAAGAGCAAGTAACACACACAGGTGTTTGGGCACTGTGCTTCCAGATTTTCCATCTGTTAGCAACCACAGCTTCTAGGAAAGGGAATGTCAGAGAATTCACTGGCATTACTGGCAGGGATTTCACAGAGGGCTTTGACCTGTGTTCTTTTGTATGCCTATGGAGGGAAAAAGATAGCTATGTAGATTGATTCAGATCCCAGAAGAGTGTCTGAAATGAAGATACTCAAGCTGAACTTCCTGTCTGGCTGAGAGGAAGAGGTGATTTCTGAATGGTACTTGAAGCCCTTTCTTTCAGTATTATTGTTACACAGAGCATTTATTAACTAAATCTCCATTGTTGTTGTCAAAATTAGCATGCTTGCTCATGCTTCTGAAATTCTCCATGCTCTCCCTCAGGGGAAGCAGATAGAATTATGTGGTATGTGTAAACAAGGATTAAATTAATCTTCAGCCAAATCCACATATTGCTGTGTAGTTGGTTTGCATAGGATTATGAAAGCAATTTAATTAGATACAGTCAGACATCTTGCTTTTTGAAGATACATATGTTTCTATTTTTTTAAAAGATTAATTCATCATATCTCCTGATTCAAACTTAAAAGACTGAGGAAAAAAAAGTCAAGTTTGTATTGCAGTGCATATACAACGGGAAGAAAAGTTGCTTGGAATCTAGGAAAGGAAGTAGATTTGATGTCTTTCTTAAAGCCTCAGCACTCTCTGCAAAATGGCCATCTTGCTCAGGGATATATGTCGAAATAACATTCATAACTTGGGACACCTTGCTTAGTTTGATTCTCAGCAATGTTCTTCACTTGACTGAGTCACATTTACTCTACAATGTATGAATGGAGTAATGAAAAAAATCGTTCACATATTCTGCTGAAACAAAGCAAACAGAAAAAGCAAACATATGCTTCATGTGCCACAAGGAGCTGAAAAAAATATTAGGTATCAAATGTGATACTCTTTTATAATTTTGACTATTGTAGCTAAGTAATTTCCATCTTAATTTGAAGACATGTTTCTTTCTTTGTTTTTTTTTCTTTTTTATGAAGAGAAAATAGAAGAGTACATCTGTTGATAAAGTTTTGATTTACTATTTTCGTAAATTGTAAACCAAAGACTGTCGTTCCCCTTACTTCCAAATACCTGAAGTCCTTCTCAAGTCAGACCTAAGTATGATGTCTTTATGACATCTAAATGGCTGAAAAAGCTAAACATAAAAAGGAAAAGAAGCTCCAACTATTGTATTCCAGTCTGGAATTTATGGAAAAAAGCAGTTCTTTTTTTAAATTATAGAGTCATTTTTTTCTTCTCAAACAATAGGTATGTTATTAGCAAAGGAAACTAAGATAAATTTTCTTGAAACTTCCGTGAAAATGTTATATTTTGATTCTCTATGTGTTTGCATAGTACCTACAATATTAATTCTGTCTCCTGACACTTGTGAGCCAAGAAGCAGATGCTTAGAAAATACAGTTTGTCACAAGAGAACACCATGGTAATAATTATGTAACAAGGAAATACTCATCTACCTGATATCCAGACTTGAATTCCAGGATTAGTATTAAAACTAGCATGTTATTGATAAAATTAGTGTTGAGTAAGAATGAGACCGATACACGTGAAAAGGAAATTTGACACAATTAAAAAAGAAAGAGGGAACTTAGGACTCAGGCCTGACCCTCCTCAAATCAACAACGAAAAAATTGTCTCTGAATTTTATTGAAAGTATATAAAGCTTGCATTCTTTTATTGCTTTGCTGGTAACTACAATCTCATTGCTTTGAAATGAACACAAATAAAGAAACAATTTCCAATTAAGTACATATAAATTAAAACTGTGGAAATGTACATTCTGTATTTTTGTAGGTAGATTGAGAAATGTAGTGATAACCTGTCTTTTAGATTAAAAATATGAAACTAATCTAGTGTCAGTAGGGAAAATTTACTATGTGTTTACAAGTGTTTACTACGACATCATTTAGGAAATTTATTAATAAATGCAGTGCAAGTAATGAAGAATTGTAGAAGAATTGTAGAGTAGGTAAAAACCTAGTAAGAAGCAGGTTTGGGCTAGAGTTATTTGTGTTTATAAAGAAGGTTTCATTTACATTTTCACAAATAGCAAGTGGAAGTGTCCTAGTGAATCTTTACGAAGGAGGAAAGAGCTTGAATTTTTTGGAGGACTGGAATGATATAGAAAGAACTTAAGCAGCCTGTGGACAACTGAGGTAGAAAGGAGATGAAATTAAGCAGTATAAAATGCAAAGTTCCATTCTTTATGACTAATAAAAAATTATTGCAGAAGCTGGAAGTTCATCAGTTAAAAATGTCAGAGAAGGAAGCATAGATACATTAATTAAATGCAGAATGATTGAAGTGCTGATAAGAAAATGGCAAATGCAGGCCTAAGCTGTCTCAGATAAAGTATTCCTTGCAAAGACATAGAAGTATTAAAGCCATTTGTCCTGTCCTGCTGTAAAAGGGTGAGTCAGGGAGGATTCTTTTTGATAGATTTCTCAGACGAAAATAAAGCCCAAACGCAGCAATATTATACCTGAGAACTGTTTATTGATAGAAGAAGATCAAGTGTTCCTACTGAAGGGGGAGCAAAAAGGGAGCAAAGAGGGGAAAAGAGAGACGGAGTGAGAAACAGAAGACAGGGACAGCGTTACGGCAAGAATCCCGGGGCGCTGTGTCGACGCCTGATGGGCAGACGGAGCCTGTGCCGCAAGCTGCGATGAGTCCGCGTGGCTCCTGTGGCGGGACAGGCACGATTTCCAAACAGCGCCAGGCTGGGCGTCTCTTCCATTGCCGAAGCACAGGCTGCCGTGGCTGCGGGTGCACTCGTGGAGCAGCTGCAGCTGCGTCTGCTCCATGGGGAAACAGTGGAGCACTAGGCTGTCGCGGCGATGAGCTGCCTCGGAGAGGCGGCGAAGCAGGGCAGGACAGGGGCAGGACAGGGAAGCAGGACCACAGGGAGGAAAAGGCGAGGAGGGAGGGGGGCCAAGCTGACTCTCGGGGCGAGCCCCGCTCCCTCCATGGAACCCAAATAAAAACGGCCCTGGTTATGTCGCAGTTAACTGCTTTACCTGCTAAGGCTCCTCCCACAGCCCGATTTCCCAGGAATTTTTTCCCGGGCGTTGGGGCATCTGCCCCACCAGCAAGTGGGGGCTCGCTTGCAGCCGGGCCGTGGAAGGTTTCTCTGCCCTGGTCGGCTGTAAGGCGAAGCCTCCCCGGGGACAGGGCTCCCCTCCATCACGTGTACAGCCCCTAGAGGAATTTTTCACCTCATATTTAACATAAGTTGAGGCATAAATAAAAAACATATTGGTCCATCTCACCATTCTACAAGGTACTGGAGAGTCATAATTTTAAATGCTACATATATTAAAATAAATTCAATCTCGCTTGATGAAGGGAAAAGGAGTCTACAGGAAAGCAGAGGAGCACAGCTTGTTTAGACTAGCCAAACACTACTAAGGCAGAGAAGGGATATAACAGATATTTATGAATACAGTGGGAGGGATCAATAAGCTATGAATAAATTGAGACAGGGACTTTTGTAATCCTCACGGGAATGAGATTCTGAAGTGATCCTTTGGTAAAAGCAGTGTGAATGAAACACAAAACTTCTTTAACAGGTAATAATTATACTGCAATATAGATTGTGATTGCTTGTGATGTCAAAGGACTTAATCTCATGACCTAGGAAGTGTCCTGCAGACCTGTGTTTGTGCACTGAGCAATCATGTCAGACAAAATAGGTAACTCCTCTCAGAGTTTAGCGTGAATGTCAAGGGACACATGGCAATTTTCAATAGCATATTCACAGTCTATATGTTACTAAATCAAGCACAACACAGTTTAGAGACAAGAACTTTAAACTAAATAGCTATAACCTAAAAAAAAAAAGCTTTAAATTTTATTTGAATATTATATCTAGTATAATAAATTTTTTAATAAATAAAGATTCAAAATAAAAGAAAAAAAAAAGAATACACCTTACTTTCCTCCTGATCCCAAACTCTCCATGCCAAAATAAATAAAATGAGAGACTACTCTGACATCTGAATGTTTTTCATGACAATGAAGATGACAGTTCTTCTCTCCATAAGCATTCAATTCACATTGCAAACAAAACAGAAGGGACTGGATTACTGTCCTGTTGCCTCGTCTTCTTGCTAATCTGGATAATGCTTTTGAGTATTTTGATTCTGTGTTTTGTCCCGTATATATCTCATGTATGCTTATATGTGCTGAACATACCTCTCAAGCTCAAAAGAGTCTACTGGGAAAATCTCCTGGATGTCTTTAGGGTATACAGACAGAAGATACATCTGTCAGTGGAGGCTTTTTCAGCTTTGAGGATTGCTTATTGCATACAAGAAAATCTCCCTCTGCCTGGAAGAGCTTTTCTCCCTGGCTGACAGATGCCATCCAAGAGAAGTCAACTTTTAACATGGATTTATCTCACCTAGTCATTCAGCAAATCAAGGTTTTACATACACACCAAACACAGGCATATAAGATACACTGAAATAAATAAGATTCTTTCAGACAGCAATTAGCTTTGAAAAATGCATAAGCCATTGAAATTGAAGGCAATCTAAATTTCAGTCCTGTGTTTTTAAAGTACCTGCACTAAGTCTTTGAATGACACTTTAGCCTCCAGATCTATAAATTTTGCAGTCTCATGTAACGTGAAGCCAAAATACTACCCAATTTCTTGGTTTGACAGTGTTTTGTTCTAGTGAATGAAGATCCTTTTTCACTATGTTCATCTTGAAGTGGATGCAATCTCCCACGTTTGTAATTCTATGTGATCCTGTGTTTTTTTCATTGCAGTGCTTATTTTAGTACCCCAGGCAAATGAACTGGCATCTTATCACCCATGCCAACATGAACTGACGTTATACAACTATGGTTTGTTATGGACTAATTTTGCCTTCCCCATTTCTTTTGTTGTCTTATTTCTTCAGTATAGATTAAGTTTTGATTTAATAGCAAGGGTGATTATTCTGTTTATCTTCTACTGGTTCTGTGTCTCCTTTTTTTCTTCCTGGACCTCCTTTGGGAAGAATTACACACTCTCTAGAGGTGACAGGTCAGACAGTTGAAATGTCAGCACAGCATCTGATTAAGAAAATAATTAAGTACGGAATACATACCCTGGCTGTGGAAGTCAAACTTAATTTTTTAACTGGTTGCAGTCTACTTAAAGTGTGCACCAAAAAAATGGCAGAGGAACTCTGCTTTATGCCACTGCTTTACTTAAAATCATCTTTGGTGCAATGTAAATGTAGACTTACAATACCATGGGAATGAGAAGCTATCACTTAAAGATATGTTGTGTATTTTGTTTCAAAAATTATTATATTTTTGCTGTGGTTTTGAGTACCAGAGTATGCACAAGACTTTAATCTCATAACTCAGATCAACTTTCCCTTCAAATTTGCCCTTGTTTTTATCTGTGGTTTTGTTTTTTGTCTTTTTTTTTTTAATCTGAAGAAGTTGCTACAGCAATATTGAGCAAGTTAAGACTGAATTATATGAAAATAAGAAAAAAAGCATAACTTTTCTTTATTTCTTTCAGTAACAGTGTGACATCATGCACAAAAATAGAAGCATTTATTCTCTTCCACAGAATGCATTTTTTGATACTGTTTAAAGGTATTGTAAGTATCTCATTTTACATGCAGTTTTACAAGATCAGCCAGCAGTGTGGTTCAGGTGGAAGCCTGCAATTCTATAACTAGATGTATTTCTCTCTTGGAAGTGGGAGTATGTCTCATCTGGGGTATACGTGTTTAGTGTAACAGCCTCATATTACGTGGAGATTGTCTTTTCAGTTGCAGTGTGGGTAGGCGACAAGGGAGGGAATGAAGAAGTTTGTCAAAATGAACAGGTATTTAAGAAATTTACCTCTTAATCGATATGTTACTCAGATTTCTTCAGCTACGGTAATGATAGTGGATATTGATGTATGAAAATGAATAGTTTCGTCCAAATTATACCAAACTGGCATTTTTCTAAATTTAATTGACTTTGACCTCATTGAGTACATTAATTGTGCAAAATATGGAAAATTTATCTTATTTTCTTATTTTTTCCCCCCGTAGGATTAGACAGTACACTAAATATGTCCTCAGACCTCCTGGAGGCAGCAGGTGAAACTCATTTCTGCTTTAAAACTTTATTAATTCTGAGTGAAATCAAACTTATTCTCACATATATTCAGGCAAGCAAGTCCTTGGGAAAAATTGCAGATTTTTAATAAGTGCATTTTCAGTGGTTCCATTCACTCTGACAAACTCATAAATCTATTGCTGTCTTTCATCCATTATGGATTTATCAGTTCACATGACTAGATGTGACAGCTGAATACTGCTGAAATCCAGACAGCAATATCTCTGTTACCATGATAAATGTAACTTGGGCTCAGAGATGAGCTGCCTGGTTTGTCGAAGCTTTTGAACTGTGGTTTTGTTTTGCTTTGTTTAAAGCATGACAGACTACAGGAGACGGGGAAATAAAAACCGTATTTAAAAGAATGTTTTGGTCTTTACCTCCTGCCTTTGAGACTACAGTCAATGAAAACCACAATTTCACCTTGACAATACCGTCTGTCCTGGGTTGCAGTATATTCTATTACCATCTTCATGAGCTGTTGAAACTAGGTGGGGCTGTGTCCCTTGCCTCCTCTCTCTGGACTATCTTCTGTTAATGGGCCAGCTGTCGAAACCAGCTGGGGCAGGGTTCCTTATCTCTCCCATGACCCATCCTCCCTCTGGGGGGATATCTCCTGTTAATGGGCCATCTAGTCTCACCACATGACCGATACAATTACATCCTCCCATTGTGAGATGCTCTGCCCAGAGGGAGGAACCAAGCATCCCATCCTGAAGATAAGCTAAGATTTCGAACACCAGAGGCAGCCCTGACCTACTGGATTCCCAGAGGACGAGAGCTACCACTGGACCTTCAGGTGAAGACCAGACCTTTTCTACAGGATCACTGCTTCAACAGGACCATCTTCAGCAGAGCTCTGGAGGACTGCAGCCACCATTTTATTGGACTGCTACCAACTCCTAGTCTGACAGGGTGTCAGGTTGTATCCTGACTCTGTCAGTGGTTTCTTTTTTGTACGAGTGCATTTATTTTAGTTTTTCCTATTGGATTGTGCTTCTGACTTGGAGTTTCTCAGTGGTTTTGCTTTCAAACAAGCACACCGTCACATTTTCTTTCAGTTAGCATTTAAGAGAGATATGAAAATACAACCTTGTTTAAAACATTATTTGCCACAGATATATGTAGGAAGATAAACATCATTAACTTCTAATATTTAGATACAAGTGCTATCCATGTTCAATAGCATCTACAGAACTCATCATATCTGTAACACATGGGCTTTCCTTTCTTGTAGTGATGACCACGTGACTATCATTTTACATAAACTGTAAATCTACCATATTAAATAATGGAATGCCCTAAGTGATTTTTGAAGTAAATACAGCATTCAGTACTCACAGTCTCTATGGGATAATTAAAAATTTTTAAAAAATTGTGGAAGGTGCCTAGCTGTTTATTAGTTTGGACTGTAAATTGTGAGAATGTTTTTGATAAATTACACATGCACATAACAAGGGAAAAAGTGCCAAAATATGCTAATGAGGCTGTAATCAGACTAATAATGAGAACATTCAAGGCCCACAATTTTGCACTGAGAAAATTCTTTGGAAATGAAATTTTGAGCAAGTAGAGAAAGATGGTGAACTTGCTTGAATGTTTCCAATTTTATGACAGTACACTAACACAAATCACTTTTCAAGGCTGCTGAATAGATATTTAGAAACTTTCAATAGTACTAATTTGTGTCTATTTTTTCTTACTACCACTCATGTAACTCAGTAATTTAAATGCTGAGTAACAGTTTTCCTCCTCAATTCTAATGATGCCCTTTATAATCCTCTTTTTAATGCAGTGCCTGAACTTTAGAAAGGTTGTTTGCTGCCAAATGTCAGTCCATTTGAAGATGTAGCAATGGAAACCCTCTTGTTTAATCAATTTTGCTGAATAAAATGCTTGTGGACCAGTAAGATTGCCAAGTCTCTGGCTTCTGTTTCCTGATTATTATTTTTAAAGAGGGAATAAAGTAAATCTAATAAATAAAGCTCTTCTGACCCACTCTCCCACAAATATCAGGGCAAACTAAAGTCTTGTTATGAAATTTAGTGAGAGAAGAAACCTATTAGGCATCTTCTACTTCAGTAGAAAAGTCAACCTAAAAACAGTTTTGTAGAGAACATAACCTCTTAGCAAAGACACAGGAATTCATAATTGTATTTTGATGCTGACCTGACAGTATTCAACACTGCAGAAGTTATCTAGATTGGCAATTTGTGTCCACTCCCAGTTTAAACTATTTTTTTTCTTAGAAGGGAGAGTTCAACAAATCACAGAGATTTATCTTGGTATGAAATCACACTGGCAAACTCAGTTCTGCATTGATAGTTTCATTGCTATTTTAGCATTTATGCAATAAGGACTTTGAAATGGACAAGAGCTCTAATATAAAAGTGTATGGAAGAGACTGTTTTATTTTTCAGTAAAGTTTACTTTGGTGCTGCAGGGCTACATAATAGTGGAAAGTTTTTCTGTCCCCTCTGTGAAGTTCACATTAAGGTAGTTTTCAAACCTTGGTCCAACATTGATCTTTCCTGTATTTCATAGAAGGCACTAGATTTTCTCATATGTGTAACTCCTCCAGGCAACACCGAAGGCTTATTCCTGTCACAGAAAAACTGTGCTCTGTTTTTCTTGTATCAGTTTGGAGGGTGTGGAGAAAACATATTTCTTTTCTCCAAGACTATGGCTGGCTACAACAAGCACTCACCTCTCATTTCATTTGAATATTGTCTCTGTAAGCACCTAAACAATCACATGGGTTTTTTCTTCTCTGCTGCTTGTGGGGTGGATAAGTGGAAGGCTCTAATGGGATGACATTGATCCATTTCCTTGAAAATGAGAACTGACTATTTTGAGGAGTACAGAAGAAAACAAAAGTCACCCGAACAAGAACTGTGCAATAATCACTGGCTAGAATAAAAACAAAATGCTCACAAGAAATAAAAACACTCTGCCCAATTCCTTCTATAGTTCAAGCATAATGCCTATATAATACAATCAGTGCTCATAGGTTTAGTTGTGCCCTTGATGCAGAGCTAAGAGAGAAAACCTTGGCACTGCCAGAACTCTTGACTGAGCGAGACCTTTAACAATGTCCTAGCTCTGTCTTGGTGTGTTCAGACAGCAGAGCACACATGAAACTTCACTATTTTGAGCAAGTTCTAAATGTCCTCAAATGCCAAAATATTTGGTGTGTGACACAGGAAACGTCTACTACAGGTTAAGAAACATCAACATGAATATTTGTTGCCATCAAGCTCCTGTGAGCAGCCACATAAACAGAGAGCTGGGAGCATGTCCTCATTCTCCTGAGTAAACTGGGAGGAGTGATGGTGGAAATAAGGGGCTATAGACACAATGGGTTTTGCCTGTCACCATGATCACACTTGTCCTTTCTCAGGTTTTACATGATGTGCCAGCCCAATGGCTAGCTGTGAACTAATTTATTTTGCAGCTGAGGTCCAAACAAGCTCTCTACAGAAGGATTTTATTCATGAGCCTCACTGGATAAAGATATGAAAGGGAAAGTTTGTCCTGACCATTGATCTGTAAGCGAGTTTTGCAGCTACTTATGTTAACATGTGTGTTGGTTGCAGATATCCCAGGAGTGTTTGTGCAAATCCAGATCTCAGCTGCCACTTGTTCCTGACTGCACATTGCTACATAAAGTGTACCCATGCCCAAGACTGAACCATATACCTGTACTGTCTCTTTGAAAAGCAAGTCACTTGCCATTTGGCAGCTCAGTTTTCAGATACTGCTTTGCTTTGATGGTGTTTTTTTGATTCCAGCCTCATGCAAGTCACTGATATTAGATGTCCTTGCTTGAGACAGAATGATATGGTGTGAAAAAAATGAAACAGCAAGCTTGAAGGAAGTATTGGCTAACGATACAAAAGTAAATTCATAAACCTTAAAACCATCTCTTAAATTTCCATAATCATCTCATAAGTTCTTAGAGAAATATTAAAAATCTGAGTTCAGATTTCCATAGCACCTTGTGCCACGTGATTAAAAAAGAGAAGAAGAATATTTCAGTGTAAGCTGAAGGTGTTGACAAGTGCTTCATGTGTATTTTACACTTGCATTGCTTAGGTTCGCAAATGTAATCTTACACCTGTGTAAGCTAAGATGTCAAGCAGCAGGCAGTGAGTTCTCTGTTACTTTGAATGTGTTTCTTGTATGTTCTTCAGATAACCTTAATGTGGTATGTGATTAGACAGTTCAGTAAAAGTCTCAGAGTGTATTAGATATCCACAGTAATAATAATTCCATGTATGAAAATTAACTCAATGGAAAATCTGACAGGGAAAAAAAATTCCCCTATGAAAACAAGTATCTTGGTTTAATCTAAAGACACTGTCATGGTTTAAGCACAGAGAACAACTATGTCCCACACAACCACTTGCTCACACCCCTCGGGGAAGAGAATTGGAAGGGTAAAAGTGAGAAGATTCATCAGTTGAGCTAAAGACAGCTTAATAAGGCAAGCAAAAGCCATGCATACAGAATCAAACCAAACAAGGAATTCACTCATCTCTTATCCATAGGCAGGCAGGTGTTCAGCCATCTCCATAAGAGGAGCAGCCCTGTCACAGGTAATGGTGAGTTGGTACAAATGCCATCACTCTGAATATCCCCCTCTTCCTTCTTCTTCCCCTCAGCTTTATGTGCTGAGCTTGACACCCCATGGTCTGAGATATGCTCGTGGCCAGTTAGGGTCAGCTGTCCTGGCTGCATCCCCTCTCATCTGCCTGCACACTCCCAGCCTACTCACTGGTGTGGAGGGGTGAGGAGCAGAAAAGGCCTTGATGCTGGGTGAGAACTGCTCAGAAGTAATTAAAACATCCCTGAATTACCAACACTGTTTTCAGGAGAAATCAAAAATATAGCCTCATTTAGTGCTAGAAAATTAACTTTAACCCAGCCAAAACCAGAACAGACCATTATCCTTTGAAAATGTTATACCCTGCATATAGCGTTGACTCTAATAGATGGCACCTGAGAAAATTTAGAAGACTTTTTCTAATCAAAGTACCTCAGTTATCATTTTTAATGATTAAACTGTGTTTTTTTAATTTTAAGCCCTTACTTTTTTGATGGTTATCAAGCTTGGTGTACTGTACAGCTTCAATGCTTGTTTTGAAAAGCTTACAAAGGAGAGATAAGGAACCAACTAAATAAATGTGCTTGTTTAGTAGTACATTTTTTTAAGAGTTAAAATTAAGTTTTATTCTCTCTCTGAAACTTCAAAATCGTATCAAGTTCCATCCTGCTTCAGTTGCCTGAGATATTTTGTCTCCTTTCCTGACAAACTCATAGAAATGAATACTTTTTTGCTGTTGCTTGTATCTTCTAAAAGGGTTTTGAGCTGTAAAGCAAGTGAGTGTAAAGTCTTTGAAGATACATCCTTTACAAGGCTCAGTGATGCAATTCTTAGTTTTAAAGAACCAGAATTCAGACTAAAAACTATAGTTTTCAATTAGGTTACCTACTCAAGGGAAAAAAGCTTCCTAGAATGGGATGTGTAATTTCTTGTATGATCAGCGGGGCACTGCGCAAAATGACCTTAGGGAACAGTACAAATATGCCCAAACCTCTTCCACTCTGGAAATTTGACACTCCTCTCTAGGCTGTTATAGAAAAGTTTATCCTATCTCCTGAGGAAAAAAAAAGTCCAAGTGTCTTTATTTATTAAAAAAAAAAAAAAAAAAAAGAATTATAGGAATGAACAAAAATAGCATCCTGCTTTCAAAGCAGCAGTGTGTACAGTGGCCTGAATGAAATGGAAGAAACTTAATATAAAGTATTTAATCCAAAGAAGGCATTGAGGTCTGTCTTTCAAGAGACAGTATCAGGCCTGACTCTTCTCTACTCTTTAAGCAGGAGAGTCCTGCATGGCTAACCAGAATATGATGTAGTGTGCTCGTTTTAATAGCAGCAGGCAATTAAACTCCAAATAAGCCGCTCCTCTTCCCCCACACCCTCTGGTAAGGAAGGGACAAAAAAGGAGAGATTGTGTGTTGAAGTAGCAATTTACTAAGAAGTACAAAACAATGGAATAAGACACACATACCAACAGCAATGTTAAGAAGAAAAGTATATAACAAAGGGAAGGTTTTTCACCCAACAAAAGGCATGAGCAACTTTAACTCACAGTGTATGCTGATTTGAGTACTTAGCTCTGTCTACATCACTCTGATCTTTGAAATAGATATAACCCCAATAATTAGTGAATGTTGCAGAGGGAATTTTGTATTGGCTTTTACCCAATCCCAACAGCAGCTGTAAGATATGTTTTTCCTTAAAGTTGCTAGCAGCCTCTCAGATATTACAGTTCATTGAGAAACATAGGTTTAATTCCTTCCTGCCAAAGGAATGACTTAAAGCTAGGTTTTAATTCCCTGTTTTCTTCATGGCATTGAACAAAAGATGGGCAGTGTCAGTACAATCTCTGTAATAATTATATCTTTTGAAGAATAATATTTTCTGACTTCTAGGCCTAAATTCTGGACTTAGGAACCAGTTGGCAATTAAAGCCCATACGGTGGGGTTTCAACGGAATATTAGTTTAGGTGCTTTTAATACTAATCTTATAAACTTTATAAACTCCTGTATTTTGGATTCCATTCTGCGGCATAAGTGATTAAAAATTTGGTGCAGCTTGGCCTAGTTTATTGAGGGCTAAGTACTTGCTTCAATATAGTGGTAATGCTCCCGTAAGTTCAGTTTGGGTTGACAAATACTACTGCTCTGTCTAGTTCACCTATCTAGTAAACCATTAAAAATTATTCCTTGTAAAAATTAGCCAAAAGGGAAAATAAATAGGAAGAAATCCTGTAATAGGTCCAGTAAGTCTTTTTAGGGTGAAAGAGGGAATCACAGTCTTTCAAAATACTGTTCAGGTCAACTTTAAACTTAATGTGTAATATGAAAACTGCTCAACTGAATCTCACAAAAGGACCAGCACAGTTGAACCAGGTTTTTTACTAATTCACAAATTCACTAATTTTGGATCTTCTTCATCATGAACTGCATGGGTATTACTTTTAAAGAACGTAATTGTAAACTTTATTCTGAGAATTTAGCCTATACTTGCAATAAAATTTTGCCAAAAAAATTATATGAACAGTCTCTTTTCTAATGAAAATAAGAAAATATTGAAGCTGTGAAAAAGCTGCATGAAAATCCAGGAAACGAAAAGAAAGAAATTTATGTTTTCTTTCCAAGGGATATTTTAATAGATTTTGCACCTTTTGTTCTTTTAAATGGACTGCTTTTTGTCTGAAAAAATTAAACTGGATTTATATACTACTGTAGCAAGGGTTGCCTTGTTTGGAGGTAATGTTAAACTCTCTCCCAAATCATTATTGATTTAAAATTACTCTGACTGGTTTCAGATAGTTGGAAAAGGCTGCAAGTGGAATAAATCTCCATGTCATCCTTACGTTCTTAGTCCAGCATTGCCCTCTTTTTGAAAGCATTATGCAGAGGTTGTGTTGACAGACTTTTCTTTAAAATACAAGTCTAGGACTCATGTGAAGGAGAACAAATAACTGCCTTGTTGCACCAAAGTTTCATGGTGCTTGCAATGAAGATCAGGGGGCAGTCAGACAATAATGTCCAAGCAGAAAAACTGTATCTGCAATACATATGAGGGTGAGGGCACCTGGACTGCAGATATCATTATTTCGCACCCTCAGTGATTTTTGACAAGCTGTCAAAATATTCTGAGATTTATATAACCACAATACATAATTGAGAATTTAAAGTGTTTCTGTGTTATCTTTAGAGTCCTTTATGTTCTTATAAATGAAGTGTTATGACTACCATAGGGATTAACAAATCTTTTCCTTCCTGGATCAGAATTGCTGTAAGCCTTACAAGTGCATGTTAAATAAAACTTTGTATCTCTTCCTTCTTTACAAATGTTACCCAAACTCCCAGTAGTTTTACAACTCTTTGTAGGCTCATAAGGTCTCTGGAAGGGATTGTAAAAGATACACTGTAAAGAATGATGCAACTCATAGATCAAACCCAGTCAAGAGCTGCAGTGAAGAACTTTTATTCATAGATTGTGTTCCTGTCTTCCCTCTCAGATTGGAGAACATAGAGGTTGGGCTATTGTCCTTAAAATAAACCATTACTTCTTCATTTAACAAGATGGCAACACAGATTCACTAGCTTAATAACTAGGTCTCCATCTGAGGAAAAGGTATAAAAGTAAAAAATAAGTGGGTTTGTTGGTGGGGATTATTAGTTTGTTTTTGGGTTTTTTGTTGTTGCTGTTTTTTGTTTGTTTGTTTGTTTGTTTTTTTTTTTTTAACTGTTTTTAAATACAGATGTGGCAACTAGTGAATCTTCTGCAGTTTGCTTGCATAGATTAGGGTTAAAATGAATTGTCTGTGGAGTCTGCCGAGAATAAATGTCTAATTGCTCTGGCTGACTAGATGTGGGTGAACAGCACATTCTTCCTACTGCTTTGCACTGAATAAACTCATATGGTTCTGTTTAGGTCCAGGGAAGGACTCTTTAAAAGACGGGGACCACCACGGTGTAACACTGATCTGTGACTAGACTCAGGCAGCAGCTGAGCAGGCATTCTCATGCTGCTTACTTTGAAAATTTAGGTACTGTTGTTTTAGATCCATAAATTCGCTCAATAAAGAAATGCTTCCTAATGTAAGACTTGACCTCTCCTGATGCAGCTCTGAGCCATTCCTACATGTCTTGTCACTGGATCCCAGGGAAATGTGTTCTTCTGCCGTCTCCACTTCTCCTTCTCAAGAAGGCAGCACGTGTCTTCTAAACTTTACACAAAATAATAATGCTTAGACAAAGAGCTAATTAACTGATGGCTCTCACATTCATGTCCTCAGAACTCAGCAATATAAAGACATTGAATGCATGGGAAAATCCAAGTAATGCACAGAAATAATCAAATAGTATCAGATAATTCCTCTTTCTAACTAACTGTACATAAAACAAAAAAAATTTTAATTTGTACGGTTATGGAACTAGCCTATAACATAAAATTATGTTGGATAGTGTCTTTCTGGGTTTGGAATGAGGGAATATCACCATAATTCCAGATATTAAGTTGACATAAATAGTTCCTGGCACCTTAAACCACGTCGTAGTTAGACAAATGAAAGAGCATTAGTTCCTGAGTTTCTGCATCTTGAAGCTGTTTTCTTTTTTATTAAGACTTACATTGTGGTGGTGCATATCCTGCATATCTGCCCTCCTTGGGCTGCACTGTAATCCCAGAAATGCTTGTTTAGGCCTCAGCCTTGGTGAACAGCACCTGGGCTGAGCTCCTCTTGAGCTTATCAGAAACACTGTCTGCTCACAGGCACTTGTGTTGGCTAAAAAGCTCACAATTTTTAATGCACACTGATTTCCAACATACACAAAACTATTAATTCTGTGAAAAATAGTTAATGGGGTTGTTGAGGAGCCAGTTTAGTTTTGATTTGTCTCAACACTGGTTGTCAGAGTTTTGTGGAGGATGGGTGCCCGTGTGCTGCTTGCCGGAGACAACCAGAAGAAGCCCTGTCTCTGGTGGTGCTTTGCTTGGCAGCACTTCACATGGGACAGGCAGGAGACACTGTACCCCCCAGAGGGGTTCTCCAACCAGATGGCGAAAGGCCTCCACCCGTGCGCTGCAGTGGAATGTTGGACTGGGCCAATGGTCTCCTGTCAGCAGGCAGACCTTGGGAGGAGACAGGGGGCATAAAAATAACTGCAGGAGACGCTCCGGGCCTTTTGGGTCTTGAGCTTTGTGCTTTGGGTCCTGGCTGCTGAGGCTCGCTGGCTCGCTCGCTCCTTTGACCTGGTCCTAGCCCGTTTTTCGTCCCTTTTGCCGTAGGCCCAGCCTGCCTTTTGGCTCTCCTGCCCTCGCTGGTGCTTTCTCGCCCTCACGCCTGTCCTGCCTCTCCCTGTGTCCCTGACCGCCACCCTGCTGCTTCATCCACCGTGTCCGTGCCTGAACCACCTGCATCCAGAACCACCTGCATCCAGCTGCGCGGCTCCGCTCCAGCCTGCCACCGCCGCCCTCCCGGCCGTGCCCGGGGTCCCGGAGCTGCCGCCCGAGCGCCCCTCACCGCGCAGTCCTCCCGAGAGCTGCGCGGGCTCGTTGGCCGGCAGCGCCCCGGCTCTCTCTCCTGATCTGTCTCTTCCAGCCCTCTTTAGTAGGGTAACTGCTTTTTATTTCAGTTTTTTCTCACAACTCGGTTTGTCTCGGTTGTCTTCGTTTTGTTCCAGACCATCTATGTTTGAAAGAACTCCTCACAGTTCCCCACAGTAGAATGGGAGAAGGTTAAAAGAAATAATCCCAACCAGAGAAATCATTTTTATGAGAAATGTTAGAGCATATGTTAAGACAGATTCTTTGTGATAATTTTATGTGAAATGTTTTCATCTTGCTTTTCACAAAGGTTACTTGTCACCTTTTTGATAGATATTTCTGCCATAGGAATTTTCATTTTAATTTTTTTAATTTAGTTTTTTTCTTCCCCAAACTAGATTATTGAGAAGGATGAAATTTTGTTGCATATTCCAGTCAAGAAACATTGGCAGCACTTTTGTAACTAAAATAGTTATCTAATTATTGATGTTTTAAGACATGATCATCAGTAAGTAACAATAAAAGACAGTTTAGCCTCCAGTCTGACTGTTTGGCTGATGTCAATTCTATTTGACACAAATGAGGAGTGATGCAAGTGGAATTGATCAGTGAACACATAATGGTCTCCAACAGCAAGTTAAAATTTTGAGGTGCTGTAAATGAAGTTATATAAAAAAATGCTTAGGTAAAGATTAGACATTTATTTTCAAAGCAGGGGACCATTTTCCAGTCACAAAGTTTAATTCCACTGTCACTGTTGTTACTATATCTGGGATTAATATTATAAAATCAATACATAAATGAAAGTGCCTCTGGATCAAAAGAAGAGCTATATGCACCAAAATCCTGTGTTTTGGTCATCTCAGGCTACAGGAGCCTTCCCCATGCTATGCACACTGAAGCCGGTTTAGTTAGAAGTAGGAGATGAGAGAAAACAAAAATACTAGGGTGAATTTGTAAGCAATATAAATCAATTTTTTGGTAAAGTTTCTTGGATTAAGTCTGAAATTTTTCATAGGAGGAAAAAAAGTATATACTTCTACATTTGTAAGAGCCAAATCCAAGAGTATATCATCAAATAATTAAAAAAGTCTTGATAGAAGCAGCCGGAACTGTTGGAACATACTTGTTGAGAGGATCAGAAGACATCAGTACAGATTCACTTGCAAATTTTAAGTTAAGAAGGGAATTAGAGTCTTAAGTGAATTAAAATATTTATTTGTTATATAAAGATAATTTTAGTTGTGAATGAGTTCATTTATGGACACTGGAATTTTGATTGCCTCTGTTAATGACACGAAGCCATGAAGAGGTTTTTTCAGTTATTGGGGTGAGGAATAAAATACATTTTCTTCCCACTTGTTCTTTTACTGCTTGTCCTATTAATTGTTCTCCTGTCTTCTCATCCTATCCATGAGGTGACCTTACCTGGTGACAGCTTCAGGAAGAAATCGCGAGATCTGAGGCATGAGCAAGGCCCTGCAACGGAGGGTTTCTGTCTCTAGTTGAATGGTGCTGCCTCTCTGTGTCTTTCTTCCTGGTGGTTGGATCAGTACAGATATTTTTGTTCAGAGAATTGGGTTTCTTTTCAGAAGACACCTGCTGTTTAACCTTATCTAAAAATCCAGTTGCTGTATGAGGATGTAGAACCAGTTTGCTGCAGGGTTGGTATAGTTGCCTGGAGGTCTCCTGTTGCAGTGACCCAGACTATCTTGGGTGATTCAGAAAGGGTTAATTTCACTGCACCAGACTCTGCCTCAGAGGATAGGTTCAAAGGAGAGTCCATAGCATAAAAATTCTTAACCCCTGAGGTCACCTGTGCCTGCCTCCTCTCTTTGTTTCAGAGATTCAGGCTTCTCACAGGACAGTGTGTTTCAAGATTATCTTGAGCTGTACTACCATTTGTAACTTAGGCTAGCTTCCTCCCCTGAGATGTTTCTATTAGTTCTTTGTCACGCGTGTCACCTTTGGATAGGCTATCTCTATTATACCTCTCTCACTTTGTAACCCTATAAAAACATGGAACCAAAGAGTTAAGGGGTCTTTCTGTGAGCTCCCCTTCAAGGAAGTAAACTTGGAATAAAGCTACGGAGATTCCAACTCTTTCCTCCTGGTCTTGGCTCCTGCGCAACGAAAGCGCAGAGACTGCTTGTTGCAAAAGGCTTCAGGCCAGAAGTGCCCCTATCTCGACCAGACGCCACTACCCTGTGAGGGTGGCTGCCTGGATCGACAGGCCAAGCCAGAGCAAAGCAGCAGGCAATGCGGCAGTCTCCAGCCAAATGATAATTAGGTGTTGGAGCATGGGAGGAGACTCACTCTAAACTGAATCAACCAGGTGGAACATTTCTTCCACAATGACAGGATTTTTAGAGCAGGATGTCCAACAATACCCATAGGATTGCTAGGGGTCCATCACTGCTTTTAGAATAAGGAAAGGTAATACCACATATTAATTTGACTGTCTGGATCTGAAGGGATTTATCCTCGAATACTTTTCAAAAACTAGAGTTAATCCAGAAACTGTGATGTAGCTTTGAAGGGTCTTGTAAAAACGACAGTGTTGGCATTGAGTGATATCAAGTTACAGATGACTAAGGAAGTTTGGCTTCTATTCTCATCTGTGCTGCTGATGTGCTTTGCCACTTGCCTTTCTGACTTCAGTGTCAAAATAGAGATTATAATTGGTGTTTTGAAATCTTCAGGTAAAAGACTTTATACAATTGAAAATATCACTCTGGTCAAAGATAAAGTAAATTTTACTTGTTAATAAAATGTAATTGTATATTTTTAAAACTGCCTATTTGCTACTGTTTTGTGATCTGAAAAACACCAACGTATAGTTTTTTTATTTAATTAATCCATTTATGGCAATACCTGTTTTAGTTCTGATTGTATCAAAATATTTCAAAACCAGATGCTTCTGCCTAAACATGCTATTTTATTTTAAAAAGGATAAGCAAGGAAATAAAGAACTTGTAGGAAAACGTAGCTCTCAGATAAGAGGAGAAATTCTGCTTTTGGTGATTTTCTTGATATTTTGAACTCCACTTGGGAGTTTTATTTCTGTGTGCTGACCAGGAAGAAGTTAGCTGAAAAGCAAACTGCTGTATGTGAGTGAGGGAATATGAAGAACACACAAAAAAATAGGGAAAACGTTACAGTGGTATTTACAGTCAGTCTTCTCTAGGAAATACTAAAGCAACAACTTATTTAACATGTTGCCAACTGGATCTTTTTTTACAAAGGCATAAGCTTTTGTTTCCCCAGTTAAAAGGGTTGATTTCATTAGAAAAGGAGTAGAATAATGAAGTTTTGTGAGTTTTGGTCATCCAACAGAGTCAAAATCACACTCTATAATTTTTGGTCTTTCTAAATTTTTTTTGAAGCCTTTAAACATTTTCTTTTTTTTTTTTGGTGCGTGTCTAAAGCCTGAAACCATTTAAAATGAGCTTGTGATTTGTTCTCTTGACCCCTACTTTGTGTTACTTGGGCACAGGTCTCTTGAAGAACTCCTTCTTTGTGATCTACTAATGGTTTTGGCTTTCCTTCCATTTCTAAAGCTTGGTATAACTTTTCTCTCTTTGAAGAGCTTATACCAAGCTTTAGAAATGGAAGTTTTGGTGTTTGGTGTTCTTGCAGTGTTGGCCAAAAAGCAATCATCAAAAAATCAGAAAAGGAATATCATGGGAGATCTTTTACTCTTTACTTCCTGTGTAACAGTTTGCATTGAACTCAAAATTGTAACCTCTCTTTAGGAAAACTCTAAAAATGTAAATGTTCAGTAAAGAGAAAATAAAACCACAGCAGGCACAAATACAGTTCAAATATTTATGGGTCTTGTGTGAAATGCTTTCTTTAGTGTATTGCATGAGTTTCAATAACTTCTAGAGTCATTCATTAAAATAAAATGAAATAGATTGTAGAATTGCTGTCGAATTTTAGGGTCAATTTTTTTACCTGTGTTGAAACTATGAAACTTCATTAGGTTTGACTCTTCCATTTAAATACATTTTTTTCCAACAATTGGAATCTTGCAGTGAACATTGAGCTGAGGTCCAGCTACTTCTACTTTTGCTGTGAGAAATGAGCTAAATCATATCCCTTGGATTTCCAAACAGACACAGTTTCACTACAAAAGCTTTTCAGTCAAACATTATGATCAAATGAAATTTCTGCTCCTGCTTGCTGTCCCTGAAGTTGTTATTCTTTTGCTGCTTAATTTTGAGATGATATTAGAACTGTTACTGCTTGTGGTATCAATTTACAACATAGTTTAAATTTAGTATGAAACTTTTCAAATATCATTTATATCTGTGTATGATTTATTGGTCAAACTCTGCTTGAATAATGCATGATTGCAACACTTCTTTCCTCACTGACAAATTGCTTTCCCACCAGTGGTTAAAAAATGATTGGTTTTTGCTCTTAAACACATACTCTGACATCTCAAATCTTAAATTAATCCAAAATAAGAGAAAAATAGTCTATGCATTTCTCCACATCAAGAAGCTCTGGTGTTTATTCTGAAACAAAATAACCTTTACAGTGGGAACTGAGATGAACTTTTTTCTGTCCATGTAGTGCAACAGCCATGTTGTCGAGTCATAAATGTTAGGACATGGATTATTGTCTGATAAGTTTGTTTAGAATTTGATCACTGTAATAGTGAGAGAGTTAAACTGCCCTAGAAATCTGGTATCTTTGTTTCTCTTATACCTCCCATTTATAACTGCTAGATTGCAGCTGAATGAGTGGGGCACAACTACTCTTAGAGAACTGTGGCTTTAGTTCAAAAAAGGAATCATATCATAAGTAGGAGTTATCATTACAAATGCAAGAGTTGGAAATAAAGAAGTAATGGTGTATCAGGGCTGACATTAAATAAATTACAAGCCTGAAGAATAGCTACAATGAGGGTAGTAATGAACGTAAAAATAAAATGGAAATTTGGTTACATTTTAAAGCCAGGATTCAGAGGACAGCAGCAATATATAATCAGTTCCTGACAAAATCTGCAAGTAGATGAATTGTTCTCATCTTTAGGTTTTACAGCTGTATAGCTATATTCAGGAGAGCTCCTATCTTTTAAAAGTGGGACCACTCTCTTAGGAGGGAGACTTGTGTGCCAAAAGCAAGAATTTGTTGATTAATTAGAAAAAAAATCACAAGAGTCTCTGTCCCCAAAACTCATGAAGCCTGAATCCAGAAAAACTACTTGATGGAAAAGAGTACAAAGTAGGTATCACTTCTGCAAAGCCTTACTTCTTCTTCTTAGCCACCAGCACTTCACTGAGAGAGGGAGTTTAAATTACAGAAGCAAGAATTCTTCTGGAATTTACATAATTTTATAACTGGTCTAGTCCACCTTTTATAGAAAAATGCCTAAAGCTATTTTCAGGAAATGTGATTTTGGACTATGAATGTGCCAGGGTGATCTTGGCACTAAAGGCTTCAATTTTTATTAGTCTTCCCTGAGATTCAGATTTAAGACACTGCTGTGAATCTGAAGATTCTGAAGATTCTGATTTTCATAAAAACTTTAGAAATTTTAAAATCTTTAATAGAACTGGACACATCTGTTTTCTAATGGCACTGTAGGCCATGTTTCCACCCCTATTTTTTACCATGCAGATGTTGCATAGAATATGGGGGATAGCTGAATGCTGAAGAGCCTAATAGAGAAAAACTTCATGTTTAGGAGAATAATTATACTTAACCTTCTTGAACTGAGTAGAAAAATTGAGACAAGACAGGCTCGTTTTGTATTCCCTTTATGGTCTCTTAGAAACCTATTGATAAAATTAAAAACATTTTGCCTTTACTGAAGTAAATAAAGAAGCTCCCATTGACTCAGCAAGGGCAAGATTGTAAATTAAATATCTTATAAATAACAGTGGGTGAAAAGACTTAACTATATGGTAGCTGTTCGTGTTCATAAATTTGGATATTATGCTCTAAAAATGCTATAACAAATTTGTTTTTTTACTGTTGGTTTTGGAATAATTGGTTCAATTTTAAGCCATGTCTTACCAGCGTATTGGAGCAAGAAGTATTCCACAGGCAAGACCGTAAAGCACACTCTATATTATTCAGATAATGTAAGAACAGAAGTTGAAGCATCTACCTGAACTTCTTCTGGTAAGTCTGTAAAATGTCATATAAAGCATCTTTTAAGCAAGGAGAGGAATAAGATATTACATTTATGTGAGAATATATGCCCTTCATGGATAGAGTCTAGGAAGAAGTCAGCTGAAGAAATTTATCAAATAGTAAGATGTCTGTAGAGTGTGAGTTACTTGAATTTGCAGCAGAAACAAAACTCTCTTTTAAGCACGTGGAGACTTGTAAGAACTCTCCCACAATTTTTAGATGAGAAGCAAGGTGATACAACAAAATGATACATAAATTACCTTGAATTCCTGCCTATACTTTGTCCCAGACCTTCTATTCCTCCTACTCTTATCGCAGGTTTCCCTGGCTTTTCTGAAAAATGTAATCTTCAGAAGAGGTTAACAAATTCTGGTCTCTAAACTTTGGTGCTCGCAGTGTCCTAGGGAGGCACTGTGTCCTCGATTATTGTGTCCCATGGCAGCAGGTAGGCAAAGTAATCTCTTGCAATCTCTTGCAATCACTCTTTTGCTCCTGGACAGTATTCTTATGCTTGTGTCCCAGAGGACACCATATATATTTGAAATTCTGGACTCTGAGAGAGATGTCATTATTTTTATACAGAGCCATTTATCACAAAGGAAAACAGTTGGCCAGTGCTCCTCTGCCATATATATTGTTGTGATTTGCTTCTTAAAGAGAACTAAATGCTAATAGGGCAAATGCCTGCTGAAACCTAGCCCACCAAGTCCTTTATTTTTTTTTTAATGATTTGCCACCTAGCCCACCAACTCCTTTATTTTTTTTTAATGATTTGCCAAATGGTCATCATATAATAACCTATTAATCTATGTAGATAATAATCTACTAATATACCTTTGTAGAACCAATTGACTTTCTTTTTCTCTTTTGCAACAAAACTCCTGCTGTGTCTTTGTTTTTGGATTCTTTACTTTCTAGAGGGTAGAATTATGTTATGCAAATGTCTTAATAAAAGTGGCACATTCTAGATTTTTTTCCCACTTCTTAAAAAATCAGTGAGAAAATAGTTTGGGATTGAACTACCACTTAAGGTGAAGAAAGTAAAAGTGGGACAAAGTATCTGACAGAGTAATTTTTTTCTCATAGTATAGTTTTTACTGGGAAAGAATGAAAAACATTGCATTTAATTTTTATTTACTACTGTATAACAATAATATAGTCACCCAGTTTGGAAAAGAAAGAGAGAAAAAATAGAAAAAAGTCTATTGTAAATGTAGAATTGAAGCTATTATTTAAAGTTCTTCAAATATTTTTGTTTCCCCACCCCCCGTTTTTTTATTTAGTTTAACAGATTGTAGTATTTAGTAGAGAAAACTTCTACCTGTATTTTAACGTCACTTTATAGCACCAATAGCAGAAAACTTATCAGTCATTTAAATTGTATATTATTATTTTGTAAGTTACTTTACTGTAACTACCCTGGTCACTGTCTCCTGTGAAAACTCATGCCGCCCTTTGACACGACCAGCATCCTTGAGGATAGGCCTCTCAATATGCCCCTTGAGGAGCAGTTATTTGAGAATGTAAATCCAACCAATATAAAACTTTTTTCAGGTACACAGTCTAACCACAACAATTAGTCAACATTTACTTCAGTGAATTTTACATACTGTTTTTCCAACACCAAATTTCTTTCCTTTTGTCTTGCTGGAGCTCTTCAGCTGAAACCAATGGAGCATGTGCATACAGGGTAATGGTTGAATAAGTAATCATTGCTTCAGATGAAATGAGTTTTTGTATAATGGTCTTTTGATATAATTTAATCACAGAGATGTATTTCTACTTCATCCTAAGCCTGTCTGATACTTAACAACCTTTAAACCTGCTCTACATATATATTAAGATAATATAATTTCTCTCCTAGGCTTTTCTGCTAGGGAGTTTAAGAAAAATTAAAATGATCTTATTTTGATTGAATACTTGTCTTTTTTTTCCTAACAAAAATGAAGTTTAAATTTAGTCTAGACATAATAAATCTAAATCAGTTATAAAATCCACTTTTGCTGGATTAAAATGTCATGAGCACTCTGCACTATCAATCTAGTTATAATTTATAAAGAGATTTTCTTTATTTTAATTTTGATTACCAACTTAAAATTCAGATCTTTCCTCACTGGAAGAGCTTCTAGTCTTCAACTAGTAAAATAACTGTACCTACCACCACATGACATAGTTCACAGATACCAGGTTTTAGGTAAAAACATAGAAATCAAAATTTTTTACAGTCTTAAGAACAGATGAAATTCAAGAATTCCAGCACCATTTTGTTTTTGGTTGTGTGTATTTAAGCATGACTCTCAACAGTAAACCTGAGAGATCTCTATTCCATTAATCCCAGAGAAAATGTATTAGTAAATTGCCAGGTTCTAATGCAGTCTAGTAAGAGAATCCATATGCTGGCTAGAGTAATTTTCCCTGTTCTATTTCTTTGGGCAAAATGCATTCTATCTGTCAAACAGAAAAACATCCAACATAAGTGGTGTCTTTCAAGCAGCAGGTAAAAGAGAATGTAAATGCAGCATTCCGACTTGCACTTCTGACTCATCTTTTCACCTTCAGTTCAGGGGTTTTTCTGTTTGTTGATGTTGTTGTTGTTGCTGTTGTTGTTGATGTTGTTGTTGTTGTAGTTGATTTTTTCTTCCTAGTTTGTTCTACCATGTACCTTGAACAGCAGCTCCACCCCTACATATTCTCTGAAGGCAACAGAAGTTATCTGGCCATTTAAAACTATCTCATGACCCCGTTTTAAAACAAATCCGGGCATATTCTGAAAATACCTGCAGCTCAGCTGTTTGGATTTTTGTTCAAACATATACACAGCATGACCTATTTCAGTAGGCAGACCTGAAGTACTACCTTTCAACAATCACTGCTATGGATCTTTTCTGTAGATTAATTTTTGTTTAAAATGTAAAAATGAACAAGATTCCAGTAAAAAGGAAGATGCCTGGCACCAGTAAAAACTTTGCCTAGTGATGTTTACCTATCATTTACTGAAATGGCCACAAAGTCTAATTTTATTGTAAAAACATGTAGTATTACAAAGACCTATTTTGTACGTTACAAAAGTCTATCACTGCTAAAAGTTCAATATATATGATTTTTAATTTCTATAGCAATCCACTGTCCTTGTTTTGCTTTGAAGCAATTGGTGTTGCAGGCTACTTTTGCTTACTTACTCAAATCATTACCGAGTACATTTATTTCACCAGTTACTCTCATCATTTCAGCAATTTTCTTGTAGGCAGGGTGTTTTCCAGCCCCACAGAGTGGGTGCTTAGCAACATCTAATGGATCAAATGAGTCTTCCTATCATTGCTACTGTATTCTCTTTAGCATGGAGCAAAAGGTAAGCCAGAAAGTTGAAGATTGCTATTAAAATGCAATTTCCAGTGGTTCTCCTCTGTTAAAAACACTGGTAACCAAAGTCATTAGCATTAAAAGTTTCTGAAGATAATGCACTTCACATCCCTGCTACCTGCTCCATGAGAAATCACATCCTTATGTTTTATTTAACATCCTGAGCCTTCGTAGTGGAAGGGCTGGTAAAGAGCTGAGCCCACAAGTGCATTTTGCATTGTCAACTGGCATGTGCCTGATGAAGAAGTTTAGTGAGAGAGCTATGCTTGCTATGAAATAAGCAAAAAATACCAATGCAAAAGGGCTAGTATATGCAGAAAAGTATTTTAAACTGGAGAAATCCCATATTGTGCCACTATGTAGCTTTACTCTCTGTAACAGATGCCGTAAGTCCGAATATTGATTAATAAAATTCTGAAGAAAAAGAATGAGCAGACTTGTCAGTGAAAGGCAAGAGAGGAAAGTTGGAGTAGGGTCTGAGGGCAAATCCATACAGGTTTAACAGTCTTTGTGATACTGTCCTATCAAACAAGAGAAATGGGTTAGGACAAAATATAATAATTTTGTTCTGGAGGAAAAATCTATTGCTCAAGAATTATAAATTAAATGTTTATGTTGCCACTAACTAACATATTAATTATGAAACTGTGACACAGTCTGTACTCGGTAGTGCAGCACCATGCTGTGAAAAGAAATTTAAACACATGAACATTGAATGCCCTACAAAGAGGCTTAGAGGAAATTGATTGATCTCTATTGGCTTTCCCCTGTAGGGTATTGGCATTTTCTGCTTATGTGAACAGTGATAGAGACTGACCAATGAATAATGCTCCTGTCGACCAGACAGCACCTAACGATACTCTCTAGATGTGGTGTGGTTACCTGATGGAGTATTTAAAACCTGCAAATTAGTTGATTCCCTGAATCCTGCCACTACAAGGTAACAGCCTATTGATTCCCTTTGGGAGGTGGCAACAGTGGAAGGACAGCAATTTCATCCTGTGACACAAGTAATTTGCAGTCTTCCATTATAAATCTTCTTATACCTAAGAAGGAGGTAGTACTCATTAGCACAACAGCACAAATATGAGGACTAATATGCAAGGCCAAGTTCAGCCGAAGGGGCAGCACTAAGCTGTGGGATTTGTCTGATTGTGAAAGACAGCAACAGTATGTTCTCCTGACAAATATTGCTTCTTACAGTGTTTGTAGCAAAATGTCTCTCTTTATTCTTAAAGAATTTAATGATTGACTGGATGGCTGGGTGTTCAGGTTGTCTTATATACATATATAAATACATATATATATATATAGCCTTCTTCTAGTTCTAGCTATGCTACTGCAGTTTCCACTTTGTAACTCTCTGAACTTTTCTTGGGCTTAAGTAATAGGAAATGGCAGAGAAGTGCTCAGATTCTTGGTATGAATGAATTCATCTCATCACCTCAGAAGCTTTCTAATAATCTGCTCTACTATGCTGAGTGTTGTCCAGTTATTCCAACTCTGTATCTGCTGGTCATTTGCTCTTCCCTGTGGGCTTCCAAGCAGGGGTTCAGAGATGCAGCAAGGCAGGAGTCCAGAGTGAGGAATGAATTATTTATTAAATTTACAATACTATTTATATATTCTAGTTCCATAAAGCAATTGAACAGTGTTCACACTTCTCCTAGGGTGATTGGTCAAAATCTCAGACACCCACTCAGAAATGTTGTTGCCTAATATAATCTACACAAGGTCAGAAGATACCAGATATGAATGCTATTTACAAAAACCCTATCTATTGTTTACATAGCTTACACAGCAAAGGAAAAATTCTCACAGAATGAAGGCAAGAAGAGAAAATTTCCCTGCTAACAGCATTTCAGCATCCACACTTCCCTAAGTATCTCTTGGCAGAACTAAGCATAGAGATAAAGAAGCAACTCTTGCTTCTAAACAAACATCTATATTTGATACTTGTCAGTATTTATCCAATATAAATGGTGAAAAACAATAGTGAATGGAATATAAAAACACAGTCTATTTTTAAGTCTAAGTACTTTATTTTGCTACTTATAAAATTGTAGCTCTGCAGTAATGTTAGAGAACACCAGAGCTTTTGGATTGGCAGCTCAGATCAGAAACGGACTCTTCCATCAACATTGCACTGATACATAATAGTATTTTTATTGATGGTGCTTTAATTAGCTTTTGGAGCTTAGAAGTATTGAAAATTTTCAAAAAGATATGATAAAATATCAGTCTGGAAATATTATTGCTTTTTCTACATTTTGCCCCTCTGTAATATCCTGTGATTTCCTTCCTTGGATAAACATTCAGAACTTAAGAATTTACTGGATGTCAATGTATGCAATCCATTTTATCAAATCTTACTCCCCGGGCATTAAAATTTGTTTTCAGCACCTTCTCCACCAGCTTTTCTAGAGATTGCTAGCTCATGGTGCTGAGGTGCAAGATGTCATCCCCTTCACAGCCCCACCTGGGAAGAGTGGCTGGTTGAACAATGATGTATTACACTGACCAGCTACAGTCACTGTCGATTTGAGATATGCTTAAAATGTGTCTACATCCTTTAAATAAAACAGCCTTTTCCATGAGATATGGCATCACATATCCTGTGTCTCCTTCAAGGCTTCATGTGGTCCTCCTGTAGGCATTTCTTTCCTTCAGCATGGCTGAATTAATGTGAGGACTTTCTGGCAGCCTGTAGAAGTCATGTTTGCACAGCAGTGGGTTGAAGGTTGCATTGTGTGCTTTGAGGTACGTGAAGGAAGGCAGGGTTGTCTGAAGACACACTCTGCTGACAGAATGGCTGAGAGCTCTGCAGGAAGTGAGCCGGAGCAGCTGTGGCTGGTGTGGTCATGCCTGTGCTGCCCTCTGGGAATATTCTTGTGGATGCCATCTCGCGAGGCACAGCTGGACTTCCCCTCAGGGAGACTCACAGTAGTTCCACTTAGCAAGGGGGATGCAGTCTCAGTAGATTCTACACTCAGAAATCCCTGGTATCCTGCCCAGTCATGCAAAGACTTTATGTTCTGCATGGCCTTTTTTATCATGTTGAAAGAGTTATGAGGAAAATTCAAACAGGGCAATTATCTGTAGAACTTGCTGAGATTTCATGATCACATGTCAGGTTACATCAAAGAGTTTTTGATGACAAAAAAGTATGTGCAACAACAATATAAATGATTTTAAAAGTTTCACATAATACAGTAGCAGCTTGACTGAGAGACACACATTGTGGTTTGTAAGAATACACATGATAATAGTAAAATAACTAATGGTGAAAGTATTCGGGACAGTTTAATATAAATCCTGAGTAATAAAGTAATTAATGTAGTACTAATATTTTCTTATTTTATTAGTATGATCGTTATGCTTTTCCTAACAAAACTCTGTGGACCTTCCCTGGCAAAGATTTTTCTTGCTGCTCCAAGTTAATTACAGTGTGATTGTATCACAGAAGTGCACCTATATCCACCCAAGCCACAGTTGAATTTTCATATTCATGTGTTTCTCCACACTAATTATCCCAGCTTGCTTACCCTGTAGGAATAAAGATCTGTCTTTCTACTATAGACATGGCTGTAATCTTTTAATAGATTGTTCCCAAGGTGCTCACCTTTTAAAGCTTTACAAATATTTAGGAGCCACAACCCCTGCAGTGCTGCAGGCAGGGGCAGAGCGGGTGGAAAGCTGCCCCGTGAAAAAGGACTTGGGATACTTGTCAACAGCTGCTAAACATGAGCCAGCAAGTTGGCCAATGGCACCAGGCCTGCATCAGTAACAATGTGGCCAGCAGGTTGTTCTCTAAACTACCTGAGAGGAGAGTGTAATAATGTGGGGGTTGATCTCTTCTACCGAGTCACACGTGATAGGACAAGAGGAAATGGTCTCAAGTTGCACCAAGGGAAGTTTAGATTGGATATTCGGAAAAATTCCTCCGCTGAAAGGGTTGTCAAACACTGAAACAGGCTGCCTGGGGAAGTAGTGGAGTCACTGTCTCTAGTGGTATTTAAAAGACGTGTAGGTGCAGTGCTGAGAGAACGGGTTTAGTCGTGGACTTGGCAGTGCTGCGTTAGTGATTGTACTTGGTAATCTTACACGTCTTTTCCATCCTAAACAATTCAATGGTTCTATCTTTACACACTTTCAGGAAATTCTGGGAACAGAACCATGAAATACCATCTTCCCTTATAGTTAAACAAGCTATGGAACCGTAATTGGCAATGAGAGCATCTCAGTCCAGGCAATGCCAGATTTATGTGGGACATCTTTCTTGCTCTCCTTATGCAGAAGCAATAAACATCTTTGCCTTTCTTCTTTCTTGTTTTACCAGGTATTTTCTCTCAAGAAAATCCTCAAAGTTACAGAGTTTTTGTTGCCAAGAAACTGTCATATGTGATGAATCTCTCCAGGAAATAGCTGAGTACCATGTGACAAAGTGAATGGATTCCTTGTTTTCCTTTGTTCGCAGAAATTTTCCTTTATCTATTAAGCTGTTTTTTATATAAACCCATGAGTGTTTGCACTTTACACCTCTGACAATCTCCCATCCCACTGTGGGGGAATGAGCAAGCTATTCTCTGGGACTGCTAAGCTCCACAGCAGCTAACAGTCCTCAAAACTACTATTTCCTGTACATAAAAGTTACCAACATAGTACTTCTTCTTCAGTGTCCAATTTTCATGCAAATATTTTATCTGCTGCACTGACATACTTTCTAGATGCTTGATTGCTTTGGATGTTGCCACTATCAGCTGCTGCTCCACAGCACGTTTGAATGTGAAGATAGCAATAAATGGCATTTCTTTAGAATTTCTTTTTTCTAGGAGAAAAGAGTTTATGGTCTCAGTGCTGCAGACTCCTACTTTCACCCAGTTCTGACTTACTACAACAGCAGCCATTAATACGACTAAAATAAGTGCATTCTCCCTGTAGAGCATATTCTTAAACAATGAGTCATTGACACAGCATAACTGGTAGACCGTTCTGTGGAATTTTGAGCTTAATTAAAATATTTTGAAATACAATTTAAAATAGTTTCAGTGTTCTGATTTTAGGGTCTCTGCTTTTGCCCAATGTAGAAATCTTTAGAAAAAAACTAACCAGATTTCTTAGAAATTAAGGTTGTCTTTCTTGCCTTAGAAATTAGGCGTTATTTTTGTAAACTCTAACTAACATCAAATACTGGAGTTGGCCAACCTGCTGTATGTTGCACAGAGTGACAAAACCTCCCTGTTTTTAGGACACACTATTCCCTTATGTTAGACTTCCACAGACAAGCTTGTGGAAACCCGTTAACACAGTGCTGGTGTTTTAGCGGTTGGCATATAAGCTTCCTGTGCTGACAGTCTGAACTTTGTGATGGTTTTTAGCTGAGGTTGAGGTAATTATCTTTACAGTAGCTAGTATGGAGCTACGTTTTGTTTTGAAAACAGTGCTAGTAACATGGAGGTGTTTTAGTTATTGCTGAGCAAGGCTTGCACAAGGGCTTTTCTGCTCCTCACCCCACCTGTGAGCAGGCTGGGAGTCCACAAGGAGTTGAGACAAGACACAGCCAGAAGAGGTAACAATGACCACAGGGATATTCCCGACCATATGGCATCATGCTTACCGTGTAAAGCTGGGGAAGAAAGGAGGAAAGAAGAACATTTAAAGTGATGTCATTTGTCTTCCCACATTATTTACGTACAAAGGAGCCCTGCTCCCCTGGGGATGGCTGAACACCTGCCTGGGGTGAATGAGGAAGATGGGTGAATTAATTCCTTGTTTTGATTGCATGTGTGGTTTTGAATTACCTATTAAACGATCTCGGATCAGAGTTTTCCCACTTTTACCTTTCTAATTCTCTCCCCCATCTCACCAGGTGGAGGGATTAAGTGATCACCCATGTGAGGCTTAGTTGCCAGCTGTGATTAAACCATCAGACACTTTCACAGACCCTAAATGAAATGAAAGATAATGAAATGACTATTCATAGACAAGAAGCTAATTGAAAAATTCAGATATAAAAATATCCTTTACTAATTATTTGAAAATCTGGTGATGTAACAAATGTGCCTTAAAACTCCCAAACGCAGTGAGGGAGAGCAAGAAAGAATTTTGCAGAGTAACTGTTGATTAGTTGTCTAATAATTTCTCTTCATTTTACCAGCATGCTTTACAGCATGTCATACATACAACAATGCTTTAGTTTTTTACTGTTGAAATTCAAAGGCTATATATTTCACTTAAGAGTAGGAATTGCAATAATTTTAACTTTTGAAAGAGATGTGAATTATACCAAATAAAGTCATGCGAAATTACTGTTGATTGGAAGGTAATGACTTCAGAAGACCCTATCTCTGCTTTTGAAGTAGACTTGCTCAGCGCAAAAAACTATGCTAAACATGTATTGGACTTTTCTTTCATAAACTTGTAACTGCAACGTTCTACATGCAGCATAAGGATTTGCAACATGAATTTTTTTTCTTCTCCTTGTTGGGTTTTCTTCAGACATGCAGAATTAGTGTTAGGAAAATAATTGTACTAGGTTACAATAATTTCAGTTTTTTAGCCTGGTCCATTATGGTTCAAATTTAGATTTCCCTTTTTGAATGTCAAACATATATTACTTCAGGTTAATTTTCAAGAGAAAGTTCTATTTTCTTCTCAGATACCTCTGCATTGTAAATTTATATGAAACAGATTGAAAATTAGTATTCAAGTAATCCAAATGAAAAAGGAGGATGATCATGTGAAGAATCACAAAAATGAGATAGCTTCTGTATACATATTAATGCACAGATGATTTATGTGACAATTGCATCTCTTTTTAAAGCATGACAAACCATAGAAAAACTAAATTGTTTGAAAAGAGATATATTTAAAACAAAATTAAAAACTGGTAATTTAAGGTAGTGGTCCCAAATGTTATGACAACATTATGTAAAACTGCAACTGGTTTATTCACATGGAAAAATACTGGATTTAATGGGTCATATCATATTTGTTAACCAGACACATGGTATGGAAGTCATTTCAAAGGAATATTTGCTGAATGTTATAGTACACTTACCCTGTGGTTGCCATTACTACAACATAAAAAACTAATCTATCTCAGATACAACTTTGTCACAGCAGATAGAACAAACTTTTAGTGGCACCTCCAAGCTACGAGTTATGAAGCCAAATAAGTCAAGGAAATCAGAATGTCCTCCCAGATGGTTTCTCCAGCTCCAAGATTATTTTCAGATCAGACTGAACACAATATAAAAATAAACAACATTGTACTACATTTTTTAAAATGATACTTTCTACCAGGAATGCTTTTACACAGAAATTTTGCTATGTGGTTAATTTTTGAAAGCTAACCTTTTATTTCAAGGAAATAAAGATAAGAACATCAGAGAGAAAGGCCTGTTGAGCAGAGTGAATACCTTCACCAGAAGGTATCTTGCATAACCACGAGCATTATTTGAAAAAAGGTAATATATCTCAAAATATTTGCTTACAAAAATGACAACATTTTTGTCTTACAAGGTATTGTCGTGTTTTTATAGGACTTCAAAAATATTTTCTGAAAATTCTGATAGTTTTCATTCTTTGTCTAAATCTTGACATGAAGTCTTCCACCCTAGCTGGCTGAGCTAATTCAACATGAAAACTTCATTTCTATCAGCAAACACAGAGAGAGAATTGTGATGGGAATATAAAAGTATTGATCTGTGTGAAAATTTTATTGCTGAGCTCTCTATAATTGTATGTCACAATATAGTTTGCCACGAAGTAGACTTATTTTCAACAAGCTCCCAGTAAAGATTTTTTAAAAATATATGCTTGCTGAAGGAACATAAAAATGCTCTACTATCCACCTATTTGGTTAAAATAAATAATCTGTAATCTTACAAACAAGATGACAGTAAGGTGATAACATACCATCAGACGTGATATTTAGAAATCAAGTTTATTGATTTGCATTATTACTAGTTCTAGTTTCCCTATGCTGCCACAACATGTTGTCCAAAGTCATTACATGCCATTCTGATAAAAAGAATAAAATTATAACTCAAAACTGAAAATGTACCGCTACAAATAGAGGATATGATCCCTTGAGCTACAGGAAATACTGTCTGTTGATGAGTACAGGTAACCACTGTGTAAGTCACATACAAGAATGAGCTAAATAATGTGTGCAGTGCTGGACGTTGCTTAAAATACTGCTCCCCTCCAACACATTTCCCCACTCTGTTTAGTAGCAAGCGTTGTAAGTCTACCCTTGTTTCTTTCTTTCTTAATAGTCTTGCTGCCACTCAGCTTTCATCTTTCATAAAGATTCTTGCAGGTGCTGCTTTAGGTGCAATATAACATAATGACAATGAAAGCTGCCTGAAGACTACCCCAGTGCAATTTTCCTCCATTACGAAGACTAGTCTATCAGAGTTAATATCTGCCATAACAGAGGATAGACCCATTTCCATTCTGACACCCTTTGGAATAATAAGATGAAGGTGAGTATATGTCCTGTCTCACTAACCCTCTTTTTATAATGCTTACTCTTTCACTTATTTTACCCATACTTAGTTTGTGTTTTTTTAGTAAATAGCATATTAAGCTGATGTAAAGGAGCTGTCACTGAAGTGTAAGAAGAGTAAATAGAACTTTTGACTTATACCACTGGTCCAATTTACTATTGATAATATCCAATGATCCAGAAATTTTTGTTTAGTGTTTTCCACATCTCCTAAGTAATCTAAGAATAAAACCATGGAACTCCTTAGAGGTCTCAAAACTGTAACTTTTGTTCATTTCTCAGAAAATATGTCTTAGGTAAAAGATTTGTTGTTTATTTTTCTTCTTTTTCATTTTTTTCCATTCTCTTTGTATACTCCTGCTTTCTGAAGGATGTGTAAAAAGAATTTTCTTTTGAATATGTAAACCATATATTTTAGATCAAACACAATTTTGTAGCTGGCCACCTTCTACATGCTTTGGCATCTGTATTACTGAGTATTTAGAAAGGCTTGAAGGATTATGATCCTGAAATCTTTCTTTACCACACTGCATGACTAGTTTTAATAAAAGCAATGTCTCTTCTCTAAAAACCTTACTTTTCTTTCACACATAATTGTCATGAATGAGGTAACAGTTGTTGCGGTGAACAATGTTAATCCTAATATCTCTAGTTAAAGGGTTCAGAGGGAGCTTTTAAGATCTTAAACGAAAAGGGAGGATTTCCGGAGGTTGTCAGCACTTGCTTTTGAGAGCTGTCAGCTTCTCAGAAACTTTGAAAATCTGACCAAGGCATCTTGATACTATACAGTGCAGCACCATCTTACTGATGGATACATTTTTACGAGACATCTGGTAAGTCCATCGCACATATTCCTATAGCACGGTTCAGTGCCGTGCAGAGGTTGTGCTGCAGAGGGTGTGCTACAGAGGTGGTTTGTCGCTGACCGCTTGACCGCCCGGTGGCCAAGCAGGTGACTAGCTTCCAGTGCCCCGGTGGTGAGACAGTGAGAAGCTTTGTGTCTGGTGGAGGCTCCTGATGGAGCTGTCTGCGTCTGGGCTCACAGTGGAGCTGGCAGCAGTCGATGGTAAGTGTAGCGATCGGCAGAGGCGAAGGAGGAAAGAGAGACTCAATGTTGCAGCACCCAAGTCTTTGTTCCCGGAGGTCAGGAGGCCAGGATCAGGAGCAACAAAAGCGCGCAGAATGACAGTTCTACTGTCTTTTAAGGTAGGGGAGGAGAAGGGAGGAACAAAGGGATAAACCAATAGGGAGAAGACAAAAGGTGTCAGATATACCATAAGAGGAACAATAGGGAGGGCTTAATTACAATAGACCAATGGGGATTACAGGACAATAGAACTTTCCAGAACTTAATTGACTACACAACACGGATATACATAAACATGAAGGGTAGAACCAATGATTAACCAAAGAAAAGAGATGTTTCCAGAACGAGGGAGGAACAACTAGGTGGAATGACATCCATGAGGCTGGAGCTTAAACTTTGGTGCCACCCACTGCACCATCCTCAGATCCGCCCTCCGCCCCTCTGTCTCGGGCAGGAAAATCCACCCACTGGTTGCCTTTGTCCAGTCTCAGCCCAAAGGTGGGCTGGACCACCGCAACAGGGGTTGTATTACACTAGACGTTTTTCTTAGCAGGACTGTGGAGCCCTACTCAGCAGGAAGAAGGTTATTTTCACACAGCAATACCAGTGTCACGATTTCTGGTACTGTCTAACAATTCCAGAGTTTGTTCTGGCATTACAATATACTTTCACGCACCACTAACAGTTAGAATGCTACCAGCCATTATCGAAAAGCCTGGACTCAGGTCTGAAAGAAGACTTCTGAAAATGTTGGCTTTTCTCAGCTTTCTGTAATTTGAAGCAGAACCATAGAACCACCAAATCTGATGAGTTGGAAGGGACCATCAAGGTCAGCTCCTGGGCCTGTACGGGACACCCCAAGAATCACACCATGGGCCTGAGAGCATTGTCCAAACTCTTCTTGAACTCTGTCAGGCTTAGTGCTTTGACCGCTTCCCTGGGGATCCTGTTCCAGTGCCCAAACCCCCTCTGGGTGAAAAACCTTTTCCTGATATCCAACCTAAGCCTCCCTTGACACAACTTCAGGCCATTCCCTTGAGTCCTGTCACTGAGAAGAGATCAGTGTCTGTGTTACAAAACAGGTTATACTTTGTGGGAGGCAAGAAATCCTATCCACTTGTGCTCAACAGAAAACATTCTGGGAAAGGTTCAGCTAACAGAGAGGTAAAAAACCAGGTCATATAACCAGAGAACAGACTGTATAGCTGGCGTGTGCTAGCCTCGTGTGTGAGGCGGTGATTGTTTGAGGAGATGGATGGACACCACGTGGTTAGAGAGCTGACTGGGTAAAGGGATGCGTGAGCAGCGACACTGCAGTGGCAGGCAGGCGACAAGTACTTGTTTGGGTTAAAGTTACAGCATAAAAAGGCTTGGTTTGTTATGATAAGCAATCTTTTTTGGAGAAAGCAAGGAAGTCTGTGTGTCCTTGCTCCCCATTGCTACAAATGGCCGCCCAAGCTGGGGCATTTCACAGATAGTGAAAGATGTGGTGTGCACTGGTAGCAATTTCCACTGGACAAGGAATCGGTCAACAAGGAAAAGTTAGGAAAAGGAACCCAAATGCACGCCCATCACCTATCAGGTGAGCAGTGGAAGAATTATGGGAGGAAAAATGTGCCTGGAGCAAAGACAGAGGCTACGGCAGCTACTGCATGACTGAAGTACAGGTATCTCTGATGCTAGGCTAAGTACCTTGCTGGACTGGGTGTCCATGCATGTAAAAGATTTCCCTTCTACTAGGACTTTCCAATTGGAAGCCTGGCAGGCAGTAGGACAGAAACTTTTCAATATTGCCGGAAACAGCAATGCCAATACCTACAGGCACCTCGCCACATGGGCGTCTATTATGGCAGCTCTTAAAGAAAGCAACGCAGAGGTCTGCCATTTTGTGACTTCGGAAACTGATTCCTCTGAACTCTCAACCCTGCCCAAACCCACACAGCGGATGATTCCAAGGTCAGCCCATCTCCTACAGGGCTGCTTGACCTTAATGAAAATCCTTACCCATTCGACCCTAGACCCATAGAAAAGTGTGCTGATAGTGAACCGGAGAAGGACGTACTGCTGTCAGCTCCTGTTACTCCCGGAAAGAAGCCTGGCCTGTATTTTCTCTTGAAACACCTCTTAGCCCCATCTTTTCAACCCTCCGATACTCCCCCTCCGGTGTTTTGCAGTGAAACATTTGCTCCTTGGGTTGGGGCTGCTCCAGCAGTTCTGCTGCTTTTCACCCCCGCCACCTCCTTTCCCGGCAGGTGCAGCGGCGGCCCGGGGCGCTGGCAGGCGGCGGGAGCAGCACTCGGTCTCGGAGCAGGCGGCTTCTCGGCCCGCCATGCCCGCTCGGGGCGGGCGGCAGCGGCGGCG
>VWPU01008198.1:0-67412 GCA_013398955.1 Callaeas wilsoni | reverse complement strand
ACCCAAACCCCTACACATATATTGTAAATCATGTGAATGCAGATCTTGCTCACCTCTCTTCCAGGAAGAAGTATACTGCTTTGTGCAAACAGCTTTTCTGTCATGGCCAACGTGTTAAATCCTGCTGGCTCCCTCCCTCATGTAGGAGGAAGAATCTTTAAAACGCAGTCTTACATAAAACAGCTGCAGTAACATTAGACTGGATCCTGTTAGCGCAGGAACTGAGTATTTGTACCAGTTACTGATGTTGGAAGTTGGAGACGCCGAAGATTACTGAACAGAAATTATATAGGGAAAGAAGGCGATAATTGAATATAAACAAAGAGTTCAAAGAATCCATTTGAGGATGTGAAAAAGAGACTTGTCTAAAATATTGAATCCCACCTCTAAAATATTAAATCCCACTTCTAGGGATCCTTGTGAGCTATCCTGGGCGTTAGCTTGACTCAGGAATCTTGTCTAAAGGTAACCCTGACTGCGCTATATCTCTAAGGAGTGATAAAGGTTCATTTATCTGTACCTGTGTATAGGTACTGGTTGCAAACTGACAAAGGCTGGGAATGCCTCCTCAGAGAGTTCCAATCCTAAACCACAGTATTGGTTCACTCTCACATTGTTGAGTGCTACAACACAAAGATGGAAGTATCTCAAATTATTTTTACTTCTTCAAAGGCTAGTGTACAAGTTTTTAGCCTATTTCATTATGAATCTGAACTGTGGAACTTCACTGATGTCAACTGAATCTCTAGTTTGGACCAATTCATGTATTTCACAAAAGAAGCCTAATTATTATCCAGTGGCAGAGTTATAATTCCAATGATTTATCAAAAGCCTCTTTACTAAATTGACCAGCTCTTTCCCAAACATTTCCCAATAAAATATTCTTATATTATGCTAACATATACTCTACCAGTTAAAAAGTATCACTAGGAAAGAAAAAACAAAATGTTTTTACAGGAAAATGTAGTGTCCTAAATCTAAATTAACAGGTGTTACTCAAGGACTTTCAGTTTCCTAGGATCTTTCAGGATAGACTACAAACATGCTTCTGTACAGATTCATATGTTAGAAGTGTTTAAAAAAGATGAGCTTATTCTTGAACCTTTCTGCTTTGGCTTTAGAAAGCCCATTATATGTCTGCAACCACACTTGAGAATAAAAGCTTAGATGCATCCTTCACCAAAAAAAAAAAACCAAAAGAACAAAAAGAGAGAAAGAAAGAACAAAACAGAAAACCACACACAACCAAAAAGCACGAGGGAACAAGAAGTACTTCTGTTCTTCAGTTCTTGCAATGTTCTGCTGCCTTGTATTAGTGCAGCTGTAAGAGCAGCCAGGGAGCCAGATGGTCAATGTTGCTAACCCAGGGGTCTGCTGCTAAGGAAGCTGCTAAAGGTCTCTTGCCAGCAGCTTCCTGCAGGTGCAGGAGGAGATTGGTCAAAGGCTAATGCAGTCTATTCATTAATGTCATGTTTTCCTGTACCTAACCCCAGTGACCTCTGAGTGGTGAACATCACGCTTCCCTTGGGTAGCTTGTTGACCCAATAGTCAGGGTTTTGTGGCTTCAATCGTAACATTTTTGTTTGTGGTTCTCAGCCTAAACCACTTTAAAGCACTGTTCTCTACAGCCTTTTGAGCAAAAACCTGTGTGGCTTCCCATGGGTGTTGACACAGTCAAACTGGAATTCATTTTTTTGCACTAACATAAATTTGAAAAAGATCCAGATAATGAGAGGTTAAAAATATTTTTGGCTTTAAAGGTTGCCGTTTAGATGCAGTCTCTGTACTTTAGCCTTTGTCATCTCATAGGAGCCCTAGATAATGCAGGTTGGAAAGCACTAAAGGACTCTTATATCTCAAAAACGAGCATCTTGTTTTAGTTTGTGTTTTGGGTTTTATTTGGAAACTGATGCAGTTTTATTAGCATGAAGAGAACAGAACACAGTTTATGGAAACTTTGATTCTAAATCTTTAAAATGAACATGTTCAAACACATTAATCGAAATGAAAAGTTAAAAAAAATAAGCATAAATAGGTAAAGATTATGAATATTTCCAGTATATGTATTACTAATCTCCTTGCCCACAGAATAGGAATTAGGACAGGGTCATATATCTGTGTTGTAAATGTTTCTTATAGAGGAAAAATTACATCAGAGTTTCTCAGATACGAACCAAATTAAACTGCTTGTAAGATATGTACCCCTGTGTGTATCAATTTTTCCATAAATGCTACCTGTAGAAAGTTACTAAAGTGTAAGTCATAGTACATCAAGACCTCTATGTTTCAGAAATAGAGTGTTTAAGTATAGTGCAAGTAAAGGCTGAGAAGTTGGTAATGAGTTAATCCCGTCTCCTTTATAAAATGTTTTGCATCTTGCTTTCAGGTGGGTGCATGTACTTTAAGTAAATTATACTTCATGTTGCTTGAAAGTAATGAATGCTAATGACAGATAATGGTGTTTTGTTTCCAATTAGCACAGCCAAGAGAGTCAGAGGTTTCTAGAGCTCATGATCAGTATATTTTCTAGGAACAATCTGAGAACTGTAAAATTGTATAAACAAGTTTTATTTATGCTGAATGCATTTGCTGATTGCTTCCTTCTCAGTTGGCCATAATGCAAATGAACTACATCACTCTGTAGTTCAGTAATTTTTAAGAAAAAGAACCTCATGTTTATAAAGCCATAATCTATCACACATTTTTTATAAATATTGGCCAATGTTCACTTTGCTGTAAAACAGAGGAAAATGTAAATAAATGCATGTAATAGATTATAGTGAGTATTCAGAGAGATCTAAAATAGAGCAGACGAATGGATAAGCAGTTTGCCTCACAAAATAGGAGTTTAAGTCTGGTATTTCATAATAAGAAACAAGTTTTCTTCACTTACATATTCTTCAAAACACTTTTTAATATGAGTTGGCAAGGAATTTGAAATGCCATTTTGGCTGAAATCTGTGAAAAAGATGTATTATTCAGGGAAATAAAGTTGGAGGACTTAGATGACAATCACCTATTGTGCTATGAATTACGTGTTTTCTGGAATGTGTTAAGTATTGTACTCACAGACATCAAATACACAGTATGTAACAAATTACTTCCTTTTTATAGTTGCAATACAGTTTGTTTCTTATTTTATGATTGTTTGTGTATTAACTTAGTATTCTGCTGATAGTGTGTTTCAGTTTGGAATGTTCACTGCAGGATTTTTATCTCACATCCTTATTATGTCTATGATTGTGTCTTTCTTTCTCAAATAAAAACGTACAACACCAATAATGTAGCAATGAATCTTTTACCTGCTCTTGCAAATCTTGTGTTGTGCTGGATGTTACGTTGATGGGTTGAGGCTCAATGGCCTCATCAGTGACCACTGAAAGCAGGACTGCTGTTGATAAGTTACTGGCCTTTGGATTGGCCTCCTTTAAAAGCTAACCTTTGGAGGCAGCTGCTTTGGTTTGCAAAAATGTATCAGGAAGAAATATTAGCATCTTATCTGCTGGCAGAAGATGGGAGTACTTGTGTTTCTTTTCTTTTAACACTACTCACTAGTTCAACACAGTCCTCTGCCCAGGAAAGCAGGCAGTATGCCAAAATGCAGCTTCTAAAATTAGTTTTTCATACGGCTGTCTGCCAGAGCTGCGTGGTGTGTCATCTGTCTGTTCTGAACAGTGCAAGTAATTCCTTACGTCTAAACTGTGATCTTTGTAGATGTGACTAGATACATGATTTAACCCTGATGCTGCAGTGCTTCACTTCACCTTACCTAATCCTGTAATTTAATTGACTAGTAAAATAATTGCAAAATTGTACAGAATTAATATTGTATTCTACAAATAGAACGTTTCTTGCCTTTCAATAGGAGGGTTTGTATATTTAGATAATTAATTTTCAAGCAGCTGGATGGTTTCCATTATCCAGGAAGTCTTGACAGTGATTGTGTCCTATAGAGCTCAGTTGGCATTGGGAAGACTCTTCAGAAGTGTTAACTTCATTTCATTCATGCTGTTCTTATGTCCATTTTCTGCAACTACTTTAGCAAATGAATTTCATCTCTCTGAGCTACTGGTGTCATTGTAATTCATTCACTCACATCAATGACTTCTGACTAGACTACTGAATTAATGCACAACAATTATAGTTGCATTTTCAGCTCAAAAAAAAACCCAAACCAAGTCCATGGATATTTGTAGCCAAAAACTATGAGAGCTCTCCCTAGCCATTCAGGGGATGACATGACCCAAATCAAAACAGCTTGACTGTCAGTTATCAGATACATGTAGTCAGTGTTCTCGAGTGAGATAGAGAACATGAATCATTCTCAGAAATTATTCCAGAAAGAATAGTTATGGATAGCTATTAAGTTTGAGAAATTGAAAATCTGATTACAGGCTGTTTGTGAACAAAGTTAAAATTAGGTTAAGAAAATAATTGTTATAGATTGCTTGTTTATCTCTATTGCACTTCTGAAATATTTCTACTTGCACTCCACTGTCAACTAAGCTTCTCTCTCAAGTGTAAACTAATATTTTTTAAATAATCCAATATGGAAAATGGCCTGAGCAATAATGTTATAATTATAGCAATATTGAGCTGCTTGCCTGCTTCTGTTCATTTTGCAAGAGTCTGTCTCACACAATGTCCAAGGAAAAAGAAGCCGAAGTGACATAACTAACACCTGTCAACAGATAAAGTGTTACATTTTCTGTTTGGTTCATGGCAGATTGAAAAAATACAATATAGTGGAGTTCATGGAGTCTGCAGATTTTTCTGGGCAGAGACTGATTCTTGTATGCTCACTTGGTACCTGAGAATAGAAGTAGCCTGGTCTTGAATTCACTACCAGGTACCAAAAACACAGTGCAAACTATAAATAATAATAGTAGTCAAGCAAAAGTGTGAATAGTTCCCTTTCCATTTATTTATGTCTCAGAGATTGAATGTTCTGGATGCCCACTCCACATAATATCTGGGAATTGCCGATTATCAGGATGTCACTTTTATCTGAAATATTTTGATAACATGTTAATATGACTATACATAATTTTTGAAAACAGTGAAAAAGCGAGTCTGAGACTGTTGTCTGGTTTCACACTCCTAGACCCTCGTTTCTTTCAATATGTGTTTTATTGATCACTGTATAAAACTTTCCACGGGTGTCCAATAACAAGGACAAAGGAAAGGAAAAAGGCTGTGGAGAATCAGATTTCTCTCTACAGGCAGTGGGAACATGCTTTCTTCTTCAGGATCAAAGCTGGAAACCTGTCAGAATTTTTGGTAAAGATAAGTAGTTTACAGGTTCCACACCAGTCAGCTTTGTGAAAACTATGCTGAGTTTGGTAATGCATAAATGTTTAGAATTACAGGTAAATGAGGATAACACCCCTTTTGGTGATTTAACAACAGTGAATGATACAGAGGTCTTTTTTCAGACCTCATTTTTGCAGATAGAATTTCTCTCCGTCTTTTTCACATGTCCTAGGTTTACATATTTAGGATCAAATTTGTTTTATGCTCAGTAGATAAGAAATGTGATGTACTATATGATAGCTGTTATTGTGACTGATACATTTTCTTTCATATTTTTAAATATTCACTATTCCTGAAAGTAGCTGGACTGTGCTATCACGTCAAAGTGTTAAAATGCCTTTCGTTTTGTGAGCTCTGTTTTTGTTTTGAGTTGGTTACCCATGATAATAGTGACGTGTCTATCTGAATCTGTTACAGTGTGCCTGAATATTATGACTATGGTCATGGAACAAGTGAAGAGGCTTATGACAGCTACGGTAAGGTCTATTCTATCTTCAGCAAATGTCTGAAATCAAAGGAAAATATCTGTCACTGGCAATTTGGAAATTACTTCCATACACTTCTCATTATTTCTCTGATTTTACAAAGACCAAACAAAATAGATTTGTGCAACTTTAGGGTGAGTTTTGTTTAGGACCAAAAAATTGAACTGATGAATTTCAATCAAAAATACAAAGCCAATTACTCACAGTCACAGGTCAGTTCAACAGCAACACAAAAGTTTCTGTTAGTGCTTGAATATATTTCACAGTGTTAAATTTCAGTCTGCTTGATGTGCCAACAATACTAGGCATCTGCTGCTGTTGTGTGCATCATTTCAACCAGCAAGGTTTGTGGGATTTTGAAATACAGATTTTATCAAAGTGAAAATAAGGAGAGGGTGCTGTATCACCATGGGAACCCCTATTGCATGAAGATAAAGGAGTATTTCATGCCACACTAGGGAGTATGAGTAGAGGGAGGGCTGTAGTCTTTGCACTTCCCCATCAAGTCTGTGTCTGAGCTGGAACAGTTTCACTTCATGGGTACAGGGGGCATGAAAGGAAGAGAAGTGTAGCTCCAATGAGTACAAACCATTTTCTAGATCTGTTGTTTGCTATTAGTGTTACATTTTAATAACTAGAGTCTAGTCCTTGTTTTCCTATTAATAATTATCAGTATATTGTATCATCAGATGGCACAGTGAATCTCACTCAGAGATTTTCACTGAAATAACACAGCAAAGCTGACTACTGTCAGCTTTCAGAGTGACCCTAATATATTCAGCAGAGATGTCACACCTGATTTGCTGCTTCTAAAGTATCCTTAGTCTACGTGGTGACTTCCACAGCATTGTGAAAATGAGACCTGCTGGAAATGATGCTGCAAATGAAAGTTACACTAAGGGGTTATATAAGGGTTGCTGCTTGAAATAAATAATTTTATTCATGCAGCTGTGAAGCAAATGTCACTAATGCAAACTTGCAGTTTCCTTTGTATTGGTACAGAAATAGACATTACTGAGACGTTGTCAAAATGATTGCATTGCATAATCAGAAATAGCTTATTTTTTTGTACAATCAGTTCTCACAATATATTCCAATGATACAATGTGCAGTCAGTCAAGCACATTTTCAATGCTAGGGAAGTAATAATAATAGCTTATCCATATGAGTGTGAGTGGTTCGGTTACCCTTCGTTTTTTTCCTTTTTGCACATACATTTTTAATAGCTGCAGTGGAAGATCCATCCTCCTATCTATAGATCCCCTCTCCACTGCTGTCCTGAATGCACTGCTAAGCTTTTGGGCAATGCACAAAAGAATAGTCTGAGCTCAGCAGTAAGAATTACCCACTGTTTAGCTTTTAATTACACTCTACCATGCTGAATCTCCATGTGTTTGGGCAAGACATTTAAAGTAGTGTCACTTTCCTTCCAATCCCTCATTTGTAAAACTAGAAGAATATTACTTGTTTTCCCAGCAGGGATTTTCAATGGACTAATTAGCTAAGGCTTACAAAGTGTTCACAGAGTGGCATCAGGACTGAATTTATGCTCAGCATGAGCTCCTTTTTTTTTTTGTTTTCCATTCAGCAGCTGAAACAAACCCAATATGCCTGGGATTCCTTTGCTAGACTTGTCTTAAAATACATGGCTGATATCTATGGACTTGCTTTGTTTTTTGCTTGAGCTATTTTCTGAGTTGGCATTTGAATACAAAGATCTGAGTGTTATCAATAACCTGGAATAAACTTAAAGTTGAATAATATTTCAAATTGCAATTTTGCTACTTTCTGAAAGCAGACACATTTATATATAACTGTTTATGCTACTGTTGGTTCACTTACTTTAGGAGATTTGTAAATTTGCCAGTGTCATGCCTTGGAAATCTGTGCAGGAGCTTTTGTCATTCCTAAGTCACCACTATTTATCTGAGGAGGTAATCTGAGTACACAGAGTTATACAGCTATAGAATATATGCTTAACTTCTTCAGTTCATGAGTTCTTGCTGCGTACACTGATGTTCTCTCTGTATCTGATCTGACACATCGCCCCTTCTCATCCTCACCTAACTTTACCCTAATTCTCTGTTTCCAGTTCTCTACTTTTTCAGGATGCTTTGTAACTCATTGCAAATCTCCCGAATCCATCCCACTGTATAAAACCAGCTGCCCCTTCATTTTTCACGATCATGCAGAAATCAACAGTCTTTGTTTCGAGTTCAATTTCACACCTTGTTTTACCTGCAATAACAAGGCTATATTCCTCCTTTACAATTCTTTCTGGCACACCTCTGTAATTCTGAATTCTCCCAAACTCTGAAAAAGACCACAGACAAATGGTACATGAATACAGAACTGGCGTCTGTTGCCACCTCTTACATGTTTTGTGCAACTTGTCTTTTCAGCCTTATCCATTCCAATAACAATATCTGAATTATCAAAAACTTACTAGCTTGGCATTTTTTGACTTTCTCCCATGCATCCTCCTGCTTCCAACTTATCTTTAGGGAGGATGGTTTTATATCCTGAGGTTTTCTTTCATTTTCTGTGAAGTATATTTGATGAAATAGTAATGCTAGTTCATACTTACAATCTTTTTAAAGTATAAAATCGAGTTCTCTATAGCGTGTTACGTTTATAGAACACAATAGTACTCCTATATGAGCTGCCTGCTATGACTTTTCTTGCTATCTGTACTCCTGAGAAGTAGCAGGTGGTTTATGTCTCATGGGTTCTTCTGTGCTCCTTTTAAAAGAACTTATGGAGAATTCTAATGGAGGAAACTGTTTCCCCAGAAGTTCGTAAGATTTATGCATTTATGGATTTTTCACAGTATGGTACCAAAAATCGGAGGCATATTTCAGAGCAGAGCCCACCTGAACACCATTTAATTCTCAGGAAGTTCACATCCCTTCGATTAGATGGAAGTACTAAACAAGGAAAAGTCTAAGTCACTTGTCTGAGGCTGGGCAAGGTGGATTCCTAAACAGTATTCACTGCTGTAAAATCCACACTTTAACTGCCTTAACTCCTTGCTCAGTTTCTTTTGTGAAGATTCCTAAGAATTCCATCCCCTCCAAAGGCAGCCAAGGAATCTCCCAAGACAATAGGAAGAACAGGGGAGTATGTAAAATGGCACTGCTTTCCATGGACTTAGGGATGTTCCATGAATGAAAATTTGCAGCACAGAACCCCCTCATGAAGTTAGACACTTAAGCTCCGTTGTGATTCGACATGCTTGTCACCCAGTCTCTCAGAAGGATCAAAGTAGAGACACTTCAAAGCATTCCCTGCAGCAGTCTCTGAGCACATGGAAATACAGTACTCAGGAATTAGGAGATTCCTACAAATTTTTTATAAGATCAGGATTATGCAGCTACTGCTAGAGAATTTTGAAGATCGCTGTTCCAGGCTGAGGAACATAAATTTGGGACACATGCCTGAAAATCTTGGGAATGTAGCCCTTACAGGCTTCCTCATGTGAGTTGTAAAGAAATCTCTTTAGAAGGCAGTTTAAAAATAAAAGACCAAACACTGCACTTTAGAAATAAAAGATCAGTCATTTAAAGTACTGTACAGATTTTCAAAAATGCAAAGCATCCTCACCTCTAATCACACTCAACAAATGTTTATGATACTTCTGTCACTGAAGGTTTCGATACCTGCAGATAAGTCTAAACTAAGGTAATAGTCTCATGTTAACTTGATGCTTATGTTTTAAAAGAGAAGGCATGAAATTAGATTAATTTACAAACAGAAGGTTTATATTCTTTGCTCTCAATATACATTAGTAATTTTGTGGTTTCCCTTCTGGTGCTGTTGTCATCTGAAGAGGTATCTAGTGAAAACATGAATTTAATGATTTGTCGTACAAATCAATTAGGATAAAATGTACACCTAAAGTTTAGTAACTGAGAATCTTTCCCACTCATATATAATGTCATGCCCAACTCCAAAAAAGCATCTTCCCTGGACAGGACCACTGTAAATGAAAAGCCCTTTGTTATCAGTTAATGTTCTCATTTCTTTCTCCTTTTCCCTGTTTTTTTATTTTTAGAGGAAACAGCATTCTTGATTCAAGTGTTGTGTTAGGCCACACGCATTAGAGAGTTAACAGAGAAAAGTATATGACTTTCAGGCAAGGCACAAGCAAAGAGCTGTATTCATTACATCTGACCTGCTTCACTGTTTTTTCATCTGAATCCTTTTTTGCCCTTACACTGATCAGAGCATTACAAACTTTGTTTATAAGCCGCTCTTTCTGTCTTAGTTCTCCCAAAAGCTGGAGACTCCAGCGGTGAGCTCTGCCAGTTGCTGCTGCAGAAGGTTCAAAAGGCTTCTGCCCCTGCTTCCAAAGGGAGATGGCCACAGTAGTGGGAGTGTGCCTCTTGCCAGATGCCACAGTTCACAGCCTGGTGCATATCCTGCCTTGTGTATTACCTGAAAATGATGGCCATTATGTTTTTATAACAGGTCATGAACTGCAGTATCTGAGAGACCAGTACGCTCAGACTTCTTGTTGCTGCTACCAAAAGAGCAGAAACCTTAGATAGAGAGGATAGGATAGGCTGAAGTCTATAACCTCCTAAACCATCACAATTAAATTAGAATAGCACCATCTGCCAAAGGCCTTAGGCAAGAGTTAGGAAGGTTAATCTGTAGCTTTCCACTTACACAAAGAGGGAAGACATAAATGTATTCCAGTCACATTACTTCTGCTTTTCAGGAGAAGCTTGCAAGGCTTTTTACTGCATGTTCTGCCATTGCATTAAGGAGACATTATTTAAATAATTTGTGTCTTCACAAAATATTTCAGCTGTTTAGATTTTCTTAAATGACCATGGTTTTTTGATGCATGTTCTACTCCAGTTTAGCATTAAGTACTTGTAAAGAACTGGGTATTTGGTTTTAGGATAATTCCATCTTTAATTAAAATTGGAGAGTGTAACTGTTTGGTGCAATTCCTTTTAATGTAAGACATCATTTAAGTTATAAAATGCTGCCACAATGATTTAACTATTTCACAAATTCTCTGCCAGTCACTCTAAATAAGAGCTTTGCAGTTATTGTAACAATTAGTTTACTAAGTAGTCCTCTACAGAGATGGCACTTCATAAACAAATTCTTTATAGACCTTTATAGCTAACAACAAAAATGTACAGCAATATTCCACTACTTTTTTATTATATTGTTTATTTTTTCATTCTGTATTTGTCCTAAAATGTGTATCATCTAGTAAATTAAGTTTTTCTACACAACAATAATAGTTTCTGCTGAACAAGTAAAAGTAAGTATATCATGATGAAATTTGCGGAGGAAAGTGTGTATGGAGGGTTCAAACCTCTGGAATTCTGATAAATAGGTTGATTGAAGAGATGTTACCTTAGGAGACATGAATTCTTATACTTCATTAAAAGATATAAACATGCTCATGTCGTGGAGAAACTCAAGGAACTGCCACCCTAGTGTGAAATAAACCCTCTACGGCAATGACAAAGCAAAATGAATGTCACAATGTATACAGAGAAGATACTTGTGAATTTTGAAAAAGCACTGCATAGCAATTGCTCTTCAGATAGAGATATGAGATTTTTTTCAGCTGTTGAGTCCAAATTCCTTCCTGATTTTTAATAACTTCGGTATTGTAGATTGTTTGTCCTAATATTCATTATGCTCAGCATGCTGAGGGTTTCTTGCCCTATTTTTTTTTCAAGCCTAGTCTCATTTAAATATTCAAATATAGGAAATCAAGTGCTCAAATAATTCATAGTGACTGATTTGCAGATGTAAGAGACATAGGTCTGATTCTCATCATTACGGTGTTTGACTTCACATGGCTTGTGCTTACAAACAATGTCTTTACCAACACTAATTAACAAAGTCTTACTAATGTGCACTGATTTTTCATTTATATTGAGTGTATACATTTGATGTCTCCTTGAAAATATCATGGCAACATGCTAAAGAAAACTTTTCTTGGTGTCTGGGTCTTAAAATCGTCATGGAATGAATAATAAAATCATAGAATGGTTTAGGTTTGAAGGGACCTTAAAGATCATCTAGTTTCAACCCACCTGCCATGGATGAAGACACCTTTCACTGGACCAGATGGCTCAGAGCTCCATCCAGCCTGGCCTTGAACACTGCCATGGATAGGGCAATCACAGCTTCTCTGGGTAACCTGTCCCATTGCCTCACCACCCTCACAGTAAAGAGTTCCTTCTTAATATCTGGTCTAAACTTGCTCTCTTTCTGTTTGAAGCTATTTCCCCTTCTCCTGTCATTATATGCTCTCGTCAAAAGTCCCTCTCCATCTTTCCTGTCAGTTTCCTTCAGATACTGGAAGGCTGCAATTAGTTCACCCTTAAGCCTTCTCTTTTCCAGGCTGAACAATCCCAATTCTTGTAGCTTTTCCTCACAGGAGAGGTGCTCCATCCCTCTAATGATCTTGGTGGCCTCCTCTGGGCTCACTCCAACACGTCCATGTCCTTTCCTATGCTGAGGACCCCAGAGCTGGATGCAGCACTGCAGGTGAGGTCTCACAAGAGCAGAGCAGAGGGGCAGGATCACCTCCCGCACCCTGCTGCCCACACTGCTTTGGATGCAGCCCAGGATACATTTGTCTTTCTGGGCTGTGAGGCTCATGTCCAGCCTCTCTTCCACCAGCACTCCCAAATCCTTCTTGGCAGGGCTGCTCTCGATCTGTTCATTCCCCCAGCCTAGATTGATACCAGAGATTGCCCTGAACCAAGTGCAGAACTTTGCACTTTTTAAACTGCATGAGATTTCCATGGGCCACTTCTCGAGCTTGTGCAGCTCCCTCTGGATGCCATGCTGTCCGTGTGTCAACNAACAGCACCACTCAGCTCGGGTCATCTGCAAACTTGCTGAGCGTGCACTCGATCCCTTCGCCTGTGTCATTAATGAAGATATTAAATAGCTCTGGTCCCAATATGGACTGCTGAGGGACACCACTTGTCACTCATGTCCATCAGGACTCCGAGCCATTGACCACTACCCTCTGGATGTGACTTTCCAACCACTTCCTAATCCATCATATTATTAATTAGGCATCTCAGAGGCAGTAAGGTACAGACTGTACCATTGTGGTGGAGGTTTTGTGGTGTCTTGACAGAGCACCTGGCTGGCTGTTTGGCACATGCTGGGTGCTTCTACACTAGCACGGGAGCAGGAGTGTGCTTTAGAAGCAGATTTACCCATTGTCTGTATTTATAGGTCTTTTTTCACATCTCTGAGTGGGTTCAATGTACATAAATTTTAGTTTGAAACTAAAGCAAAAGAAGCAATCCCAACTGTTTGTGAGATTTCACTTCCAGAGGCTTGAACTAGGGTCAGTCTGAAATGAAAAATACCTGTAGAAGCCATACTGTGAATATCAAGTCCTCAGTGTCAGCTGCTTCCCTCCGCAGTTCATTCCTCTTGGTGTGCCCTGTGTGCTAATATTGATACAGCACCTGCATCCCGATGCCCCTCAAGCTGTCCCTGCTAACAACCTTGCTGCACGTGCCATGGTTCTGAGGAGTGCGTCATGCTGCTGCATGACCACCTGCATTTTGGGCTGATTGAGGCATCTGGTCTTTTGCTGAGCATGAGGTAGCCCTGGGAACTCAGAAGTGCTCCTGAGTCTTCCTGTACAGCGCTCAATTTTTTATTCCACTGGAAACAGGAGGCATTGAAGATTTCTACTGCATATGGACAGAAGATACACCAAATAAATTGCCCTCCTTTAATCTTCTATTTCAATCATTCCTACACTTACTGATAACAGCATTCCTACTGTGGGCCAGAATGAACTAACAAAAGCATTTTCTTGATTTTCTGCAAAATTTTATCAATTCTTTTACTGAAGCAATCACCTTAGCTGTATCCAAAGTGGCATTCATTCCCTCAGAGGAGATTTATGATTTTCATAAGAGCATGATTTTGAAAGTTTGAGGGGAAAGGAGCACATCTTGAATTAAGCTATGATGACTAATGTGAGGAGGATACTAGAGCTATTGCTGTTTTGTCAAATCAGTGTTTTAATTACACTATAATTCTTTAGAAAGTCCCATATTTAAACTCATCACATTCTTTTAACTGTCTGTATATCCTAAAACTTCTGTAGTCCAGTTATGCTACGAGAATGAAAAAAAATTCTGCATGTAGCACAAGATTGGTTTTAATTTATTGCAACTCATTGTGCCTCCTCTATTACTTCTGAATTATAAATCATTTTCTATGACAGAATAAGAATAAGTAAATCATGCAAAACTTTCCTATGTAATATTTCAAATGGTAATGTCACTGTCTTGCACCATGGGAACTGTAGAGTTGGAGAATCTAAGACAAAAGTCCTCTAATATTGATGTGCATCTGTTTAATTCCAGATGCCATATATCACTGCATGTTTCATGTTGCATGACCATAAAGTAATAGAAAATTAATTTTTACTGAAAATAAGTGAAAAATAAAATGCTTTCTGCACTGTAACATTCACACTCACCTCACAACAGCACTGATAAGAGTCTTATTCCTCCTGGCACTGCAGTTTCCCAAACTAGTTGTCAGTGTACTCCGATGCTGCTCCTTCCCTGTCTGTGGCAGGTGTTTGCTACAAAAGTGGCTGAAGCCTTCTAAGAAACCCTTTTCTCCAGTGATCATTACTCTACCTCTGACTCATTACTTACCCTGCAGGGAGGGCTGGCAGAGGGGACTGCACAAGCACTTCTCGTCTGCTCCAGTGCTGTCAGCTGGAGGATTTCTGTGATCCTCCACTGCCAGTTTAAGCCAGGGAAGCTCACAACCCTAAAGCAGATTTGGAGCAGCCACGCAGTTTAAATTGTTAGCCCTCCTGAAGAGAAGGGACTATCAAGCATAGGGGCAGTAGGTTGGGATTTTTTAAGAGCAACAGCCGTGTTCAGAGAGTAGACTATTAAACAACAAGGTTTTCCATTCATTTCTAGTTTTTAAGCTGTATCTATTTCATACAGCAGGTCTAGTAAAATAAAGGGTACTTAGAATGGTGTAAGTAAGCTTAATTTATTTCAGCCTGTGTTTTGAAAACATTTCTTGTCTTCTAAAAACTCCAAATTTCAAATAAGAAAGGCACCATTTGTGATTCAATAGTCACTTCAGCTTTTCTCACAAAATAATAAAATGCATAGATGTCAAGTCAGAAAATCCTGTGTATTTTGCAAGTTTAGCAGATAAGCAAAAAGAAACCAGAAGAGTGAAAAAGTGCATGTTCTCCTTAAAAAAAAAAAATCTGTTCTTGCATTTTTGTCTAAAATAATATATACTTGTCCAGTTATGACACAAGAAAAGTGCTGCCTTTTCTGTGTGGATTTTTGAGCTGAAATACTGGCTTTGTCAAAGTTAGTTGAGCTTCAGTCATTAGCTTGTGTAGGACAAATTTTCCAACCATTTGCAAGCAGTATTTTGTCTCCATCCATCTTTCTATTGAGGGAGAAGTTTGGAGGCTTACTAGGAATACAGCACAAATTGAATTGTCCAAAGAAAGGCGTTCTAATTTTAAGAGTTCTCATTTTAAAGCTATATATCTGGTTTCTATTGGGTCTTCTGCTCAGCACATCTATATCACTTTTCTCTTACTGCTCAGGCAATTAATTACATCTCAGAACACCCCAGGGAGGGAGGTATTCCTGTCTCAATCTACCAGGGAGGAAGCCACACCACAAAATATTGAACGGCTGTCCAAGATCACTGAGAAAACAAGGAGCAGAGCTTGTAATCCCAATTCCTGTGCAGGGTGCTCTCTCCACATGTATGCAGTAAAAGAGGGTTTTTTTCTCACAGGAAAGAAAACTATTTTATTCTCTTTCTAAAACACCAAAAGGTAAATGAAAAATCAAATTCAACCATTATGCTACTTGTTGTTATATACATCTTAACTATCTAATCAGAAGAGCTCTTTCTAATCTTTTCCTGGTCACCTGTCCAAAATAATTGACCAAAAATTAATAAAATTGTGCCCAATAACTGTGGGCAATATTCAGATGTTAAATAAGTTACTGGGAAGTAAAAGTGATCAGGTCTTGATTAGTACCAGGACTAAACAATGACTATAAATAAAAAATAATGAGGAAATAATATATTCCTATGTAAACCACATGCCATTAATATAGATTTTTATTTTTAACTTATCCATTATTGTGATCTGCCCTTTAAATATTGCATTTTTTCCCTCTTTGTATTTTTGAAAGAGTTTTATTCAATTCTGGAAAATTCCATTATAAGGTTGCAGAATGCTAAATGAAGAGTTAAAAAAAGTGTCTGATTATGTGATTTTTCTCAAATATTTACTTGAAGATATTTAGCATGTGATGATAGCCACATGGATAGACCACTGAATTTTTCTGTGCTTTCAATAATGCATAGGTAAAATAGTAAGACAGAAACAACTTCATATGTACCCATCTCTGTGCCATAAATGTTAGAGTTTTGATCCCATATTCAAAGACATTTCTCAGGTTAAAAATTATATGACCTTTTAACATTCTGACTCTCCAGTAAGAAAAAGAAATTCTTTTTTTTATAAATACTTTTAAAATACTAAAATTCTGTATTTAAACAGATTACAGCTATGGAGTCCCCTAGTAGTTGATAATCTTTAAAGATAGCCTCAAGTAATGTATCATTTATGTCTATAATAAATTCTGGAATCATTTATATAATTCAATGAACACAGTAAATAAGTCCATCTGAACCATAAAAAGCATTGCAAAAACACTAACATGCTATTTCAGTCAGGCATAAACCAAGGGTGATGATTGCCTGTGATAGTAAGAATTAATTTTATATCCTAAAGGTAAGCTTCAAATACCAATTCACAGGAGCATATAGCAGATTGAAAGACATATGCAGAGTAATTAAAAGGGCTATGCCCATGTCTTAACATTTCTTGGCAAAGTAAGAAAGTCAGACTTACTATCACACCCAAAGCAATCCCTCAGCCCAAGCACTGTCATATTCCTGATCTATATACTCTCTTAAGTTTCCATCATGCTGCAATAACTTATACTTTTAGTTTCTGAAAGCAAAACACAGTATTTCTCCTTAACTAAGAATGGTAAAGTTGCCAATAACACCAAATTCCTGAAAAAACTGAACTGTCTGCCCTCAGTTATTAAGCTGCCTGTGTGGATTTCTTTTTAACCATAGTTTTTGACACCCAATAGCACTGGAGACAGTCAGAAGTGAAAAGGACAGGGAATGAGTGTGGTCTGCTAGAGCAGAGAGACTGGATGGAAGTCTGGATGTCACCGAGGGAAGGGGAAGGTCGGAATCCACAGGGTTTCTCTTCACAGGAATGAGAAAAAAGGAAAAGGAATCAGCATTAGAACACAACAACCACCCTGCACACTTCTTCAGCTCTTGGGCAGTCTCTCGCAGTTCTCCCAATTACCTTTCTCTCTCCAAAGCCACACCTATTGCCTGCTGTTCACCTGAAATGCCTCTCAGTTTCCATTTCATTAACATGTCACTTTATTAAGATGAAATATGTCCAGGCTCTCTTTCCTTCCCCTTTTGGCAGTCTTTCAGAGAAAGACCAGGCTCGCTCACTGTTCTCTTGTTCTCACAGTGAAACTCAGCCTGGTAATCAAACTTTTGACCCTCCTGCTACCCAATGAGCTACCTAAATCTCTGTGTGACTGCTGAGGTAGTCTATAGGAACCCAGCCTTTTAAGATTGTTCCCGAAGATAGAGATTTCCATTCTCAGGAGCTCCCTTTCTTCCCTTGGTGCTGAAAGAAAAAGGTTACCTGGGAGTTCTGGAAGAAAGGCATGAAAGAGCAGCTTTCATGTCAAGGAACCTTTAATTACTAGCATGCAGATACATTGTTATTCATTAAAAAACTCCTCTAGGAAAAAACCACTAGCAATCTGATTTCTTTTTTAGTGTGGCTGCATCTAGTAATATATTTGCACAGTGTGGTTCAGAGACTCTTGATAGTGCTGGTCCCTATCATCTTGCTTTCTCCACAATAAATTTATAATCCTTTACTGCTGTATGAGTGCTAGACACCAGGTTTTTCCCAGGTGAAGTCTGTAGTCCCAAAACTTCCACATCTGTTTTGGCTATGGATTCACCTGTTAATACAGGAGGTCTATCATGCAAAATCGACAGGAGCTGTTAGCTGTCAGCTAACATGTTATATTTCAACGATGGTGTCAAAGTTTGAAATCAAGCAAATAGGTCCACCATGTTGCTGAAAAAAGAGCGTAAGAGGCTTGTACCACAAATTATGATTCAGTTTTTGTTCCGTATCAGCAGCTGGTACAATCACAGGAGCAACTTGCTTTAAGAACAGTCAAGGAAAAGCAGGTTCCTCCAAATGGTAATATAAAGTCATTTTTTAGTGCATGAGTACTACCAAAAAGACTGCACATTTCACCTTTATATGAAGCTGCTTCAATCTGGACAACGGTAAGGGGACTAAAAAGGAACAAGAAATTGGCTTGTCTTTGTGATGTACATTTACTGAATATTTTTACTACTTCAGTCATTTTCATTTCTATAAGTAAAGCTTCTCTTTTCCATATAAATCTCTCTTGTCCCCAAGACCTCTCTGCAAATGTAGTAACACTTCAGCAAAGGATAATTGAAGCTGGGAAAAATTTACAGCAAAATGCCATTTTTGAAGGGTGTAATGACACACACAGTAGACGCAGGATTTTTAAATTCACTATATAGAAACTTATTCCCTGTAGGAATAAGAGACTTGAGGATTTAGAACTATATCATATTGGCTGCCACTTCTTCAACCCTCCAGGCAGTAGCTTTCCACAGTAAGCTTTGGTTTCATGTGACCATAAAACCCCCGATATTCAAAGAGAGAACATCCTGAAGAACTCAAAGAAAAAGAAAATAAATGGACTACACCAAAAAATCACAGTAGGAGTGTTTCTTGTTCCGTAGCAAGACCAACTGCTACCAGATCTTTTCCAGAGATGGCCACTCCATACATGTAGCCTGAACTAACTTTAGCTCTACAGCTTCTATTCCCCTCATACCTCAAGGCAACGAGATCATGAAGTGTAGTTGCAGAGAAGACATCTTGCAGAGAGGAAATAGCTTTCAGAATTTTAACAGGGTTTTTATGTTTTACATTTTCATTTTTCATAGTCACATAGCATTATCTTTTTGCAAAAGGAATCTTTGATACCTGATTTAACCATTTAGTATTTTTTGCCTAGTGGCAGCTATTTATGTTCTTAGTGGCCATAAAAGTCAGCAGTCATTAGAAACAAGATACCAGCAATGTTGCACTCTGGTGTGATACGATACACTGCAGTGTGTGCATTTCCATTTTAATCACTCTAAATATGATCAGTTTAAGTCAGTGGAAGACAAAACCAGAAATCATTTGATGACTCACTAGATGATTTAGGAGATAATTCAAGTTTTGGGTTCAACTGCTGGAGCACAACTGTAGGGAGGTTACTGATTGCACCTTTGGGAGGGTTAAATTCCAGAAATACCACATCAGGGAGGAAGAAGAAGATTTGTAGAAGCTTTGTAAAAACTGAACTAGATTTACAGTTTTTAGCTTATTCTTCCTGAGCATATTTGATTCACCAAATTTGAAAAAGTGTTTTAAAGATACTGCAAAGGAAAATCTCCTCTTGCTTAATGTGGTAGCTTCACTTCTACACATTTTTGTTACACTATTTTCTTTCTTTTGGTCTCAAATGGAAGTAAAAAAATCAAACATATCTTTCTTATCTTTTCATGATTCAACTCCTCGTCTTGTTACCATACCAACTGCATTAAATGTTATTCAAATTTCTGCTTTAACTTAAATGCTAGAAACTCAAAACATCAAATAAATTCTGAACTGGCAGAGTAACGCAGTGATTTTCCAGAGCTGACTGTACCGCCAACACAGTAGTTATTCATTCTCTGCCGAAAGTAAAGAACTGAGGCTTTTTTTTCTTCCTGAGATAGACAGGTTGCCTGAGTAGAGAAGTAGGTTAGTTTTCTGTAAGTTTTTTTGTGGTAGGATAAATAAATGGATGATAACACCATCCTCATTTTGTTTTTCTAAAGCTTTCATCCAGAACCCTCAAGAACTTTGACAGCCATTAGCAGTGGCATTGCTTTGTTCTTTCAGTTTTAGATATTTACAAAATTTGTTTTTCTCTTTTATTTTTAGCACAAGAAGAATGGGCCACAACCCGTTCCAGCCTAAAGGCACCACCTCCAAGGTCAGCCAGAGGGGGTTACAGGGAACACCCCTATGGTAGATATTGAAGGTCCTCCTCATCTGTGACCTCATCTCAAAGACAATTAATAGCCTGTGGTCTCCACATAAACAGCAACAAGACAAGTAATAGTCCATTTCTTTTCTATCCTAGGGATTACTGCTCATTATTATCCTATGTACTACTTGTATTTCCTATAACATTGGCGTGACATTGGCATTACTATTATTTTATAACACGGACTTAAAAAAACAGAGACAAAACCCTTTGGCAAGCATTGTCTATAAACTATTCAAAGATGATGTTCTGTTGGTTGTATTCATTGCTGTGTGTAACTAAAAAGCATGACACTGTTACAGATCTTGAGTCTCTCTACATACTAGCTAAGGCTGAGTTTCTGTTTAGGGTTGCTGAAAGACTGTAATATGATTATTTTTTCCTTTTTTTTTTTTTTAGCCAGACAATAATCAAGCTGTAGATAAGATGTTTTAACCTGTCTTTTTTAATATATGTTAGTTTAGATTAAGATGCTCGATATTAAGTTTGTAAATTTAATTTTAAATGCTGTTTTAATGGGGTTGAAAACAAGCAGCTACTGTATGTATGTAGCTAACTGAAGTTGTTCAGTGTTTTAACCTGTATTTGTTAAAAAAATCACTTAAAGTTCCATGTGTAAGCTTCTCTAAATAGGAAACCATAATTTTGTCAAATATGTTTGCCATAATTTGTCAATAAAGCTGAAACCTTTTGTAACAAACTAAATTTGGAATTACTTGTTTTCTAGCTTTAAATGCCTGCTTTATTTCTTTTTCAAGAGATGCCTAAAATGGTTTTTATATAAAAATTACAAAAATGAACCCAAGCCTGTTTTAAGATTTTTTGTGTAAGACTTTAAAAGTTGTATTAATAACTTCTGGTTGTTAAATAATATAAAAGTTAACAAACTAAACTGTTACATGAATCATGGTTAGTATCCACTAATGTATAACATGTTAATGGAAAAAAATGCTTTAGAACAATAAATGGATTTTAAACTATCCTTTAAGCTTGATCTTGCTAAACACAAACTCTGATTGACTTGTTTGTATTAGCATGTCTCTCGTGAGAATGTAATGGAGTTTAAAGAGGTAAGATTACCACTTACCACTGTTAGACTGTCTAAATGCTAGTTCTTCAACCTTTGAGTTTCCCCGCACATTAAATATCCCATTCAACATGTAAGCATTGCATAGATTCACCTATTTGTTTTCACTCAGAAGAGTGCGTTGACTGCATTTTTCGTAGTATATAACAATTTGTCTTGATAAACAAATCATCAGTGTCACTGCCCAGTTGTTGGTACTCAACTTCAAAAACTTTATTTGTAATTTTCAGTGCTAAATATCACCGCCCTTGAAGGCAGTTTAGAGGGCTGATATTTCTTTTGAGACTATCAGACTTGATGGCTGATGATTATTAAGGAAATATGTCGCAGGACTCAAAGGATGACTAAACGTTAAACAGGTAACACTAATAGTAACTCTGTAATTTTGAGTATGCAACAGTAATGTAAAATATTCTCAGTTATTAAGTTACTGATAGTTAAAAAAGTAAACCTACCAAAAGATAACAAATAGGTATATAGGCTATTAAAACACCTAATTAACATTAACTAGTGACAACAAAATTATTCTACAATATATAACCCTCAAGGTAATAAACAGAACTAAAATTAACAATAATAGTAATGCAACTCTTGCTAACAACAAATATATAACCTAAATTTTGATGAAAAAAAAATTAGAAGACTTGATGGTAGGGATGCCAAAACTGTTAATCCTTTCAATACAGTCTTTTTGTTTACAGTGGCTTTTTGTCAATGTGATTGGTTTACTTTTTTGATGCGACTAAAGTACAGGCCGATTGCTGTTCAGTTTGTGAACAAAATCTCTTGCAGCTGGAGTTGCATGCTAGCTCTTTTTGAATACTTTATGATGAGTATGTTTTGTCTTTTGAAGTGTTAAAGTGAATTTAGTAGGCTACATGATGGTTACATTGAGTTTATTCTGTCTCACTATTTCAGGGGCTCACAGGCACTGGAGAGCTAAGCAGCAGATCTGCTGGGAAGTGGTCAGGTAAGCTCTGCTGCATCTCAGGGGGCTTTCCTATTTCCTGTTTTATCTCTGCATTTGTTTTTACTAACGCACAAAAACGTATTCAGCTACAGTTTTAAAATAAATCTCTTTACAACAATGTTTCTCTGCATACCAACATAGTGATTATGGCATAATGGCAATCAAAACATTTACGTATGTGTTATGATACTCCTAATTTCAGTAAAAGAAGTCTTTTCATCTAGCCTTTTAATGGTAAATATTAAGATGGTGTACATTATAACTGCTTTTGCTAGAAACATGAGCTTCTGTTTATTAAAAGCATGCCTACATTTTGGCTAGTCACATAGCAAAGAAAAATACAATACTAGCTTGTCTTTGGTTCTGAAAATATTTAACATTTCTTCCTATGAAAATTGTATCTGTAAAGAGACAGGAGGTTTTTTATTCTTATGCTTGGTAGGTTTTTCTTTTATGCTTAAGAATGGCAGGGACATTTACGTATTACTATATAATGGCATGGATCAAGGTATTACTTATATTTCTCTGCTAAATACATTTAAACACAAAGGTTTATCTTGGATGACCTTCTTAAACAGACTTCAGGATATATATGAGATTTTTGACTGAAGACAAATGTCATTTCTGTAAACAAACAAAAAAAATTCAGCTCAGTTACAACTTTGTTCATGGACTCAGAAGTGCGAACTTAATCACAACACAAAAAGTACAAATTCTTCTCATCATTGTTAACTAGATAAGATATACACAAATACACAATCCTAGACACAGTTATTACTCTGGCATCTTTTCTCATGACTGTGGTCTGGATGATGTAACATTTTCCAGGTATGGTGGTATTCAACAGTTACTTACAAACCACAAGTTGCGTTGTATAACAAGATATAAAGGGTTTAATTTTCCTCTCCAGAGAGTTCCCTCAAGATCTTTGTAAATTGGTTTCTGGTTTCATTGATGTGCTACAACCACTCTACAGACCAAAGTGATATAATATGGCATTAAGGTTTGTCTGCATATTACAGTCACATCAGTGTGAGTGTACCACTGTAGGAAAATCTTCCATCTACTCACCTTGCATGCAGTTACACTAATTTGCTTTGGTCAGTATATATCTCTACAGAAAAGAAAAACACTTTCCATTGCAATAAATAGTTTCATACTGGTATAACTGTGATTATAGATTATTATGTATTATAGATTTTACTATATAAGTATTCCAGGAAATGTTCGTATGCCTTACTGAAATGATTATAACACAAAGCTGTGAGCAGGTCATACCTAATGTAAGTGAGATCCAGGAAAAAGTAGATAAAATTAATTTCTCACCTGTGCATCACATTTTTATGTGAGGGTAACTAGTGTGAACTCCTTGAGGATGGACTTCAATAAATACAGCTTTATAGCAAAGCAGTATCCTTTAATATTCCTGTCTCCAAGTCCACTTTACAGCCATTACTTGTGGAAATTTTAAAAAATGGCAGAAAATATCAGTAAAATGATGCACTGTGATATATTCTTACATAAGAATTATATTGAAAAAGCAGGTTAAGTCAGTGCAAGCAAGCAACTGTTCATGCAAACATTTTTTCTATTGATTTTCAGGAAAATAGTATGAAAAATTACCCATTACTGCATGTGCTGTTCAGTGCTAACTAGAAGTATATTTCACTAGTGTTTCTGAAGAAGCCTTGCAGTTAATCAGCTATGTCTTAGAAAAACATAATCCACTTTATTAATTTTTGAGAGAGTAACAAGAGAGTCTGGTTATTCTAATTAACAGCTGTCTTCAGGTCTTCCACGGAAGGCTGTGACATATTCCACACATCCACCACCAGGTCAACCACAATTCTGAGGTCCTGAAAACTTATGTGCACCACCAGAAAACATGTTGTTTCACTCATGCTACAGATCACTCCAAGACACTTGTCACCAATCAAACATTTTATTTGGCTTAATTCACTTACCAGTTAGTTTTGTTTGTAATAGGAAGAAAAAAGCAATATAAAATATCAATATAAGTATGAAAACGATGGGAAAGAGATGTTGAAAGTGCAAAATTTCTGTTCAAATATTTCTAAGTTTTTTTTGTTTGTCTGGGTTGACCTCATATATAGAACAGTTTGATCTTTAGAAGAAAGTAGTGCTATATAGTTTTTAGTACTTTTTTAGTAATTAAATCAGCTAATTATATTTTGTTTAGCAGCCTTTTTGCATGTATTCAAGAGCCATTCTAACTGAAAAAATTAGGTATTTCTAGAGCAGCAACTTTTATTAGAAAATGAAGCAGCACCATGTAGCTCTTTACTATTTGACTTATCTTACAGTGTTTAAACGAAGATCTTAAATCTTCATATGAATAAATTAAGAACCTCAGGAAACACAGTATATCCGACCTCACCACAGAGGATATTGGCAAGTTTTTGTAGCTCAGTGAGGTCCTCAACCTCCATTCAGAGTGACGGAGCTACAGCCATTAAGCTGAGTGATCTCTATCCCCTTACTCCATGCCCCTTCCATAGCCCAGCCAGTTACTCCATTTTATTTAGGCACATGCTGACTTCCAAACTACGTAACACTGATGTTAGTGATGGTGAGTGAGGGCATGAGAAACATGTCACTGTGTCTGTGGTAGCTCTGAGGAAATGGATGTGCAGGCCTTGTGACTGAGCACGGCACGATGGAAGGGCCTGTGTCTCTCTGGTGCCAGGGAGCTGCCAAACCACAGCCACGGCTGGGGTACTGAGCTGCATATCAGGAATTTAGTAAAGCAACCAAGTTACCATTAGAATCAGGATAACTAACATATATGAGTGCATCAGTTGAAAGGCTTATTGTTTTATCATGATAATATGGATTTATGGTAGTCCTCATGAAATATCATCCACGATTATTATTTGAAGGTTAAAATCAAGAACAAGTAACCAATGTATTGTGTTCAAATAGAAACCAATTTGGTCTACATTAGTGACGTATTTCCTTCATGTTTGACAGTAGGAGTGTTGTTTTGTGAACTGTCTTTTTAAGAAGTCCAGAGTTTTGCAAGAGTCAAATATTGCAGCTACAAAATTATAAATGGAGGTAAAGGAGAATCATCAAATGAGCTAAACGTTGGAGAGACAAAGTCTTTGATAATGAGTGAAAGAAGCCTGTAATCTATTAAGGAAAGGAAGTCCTAGAACATTTTCTATATTGTATTGCATTAACGTGCAGAAACAAGTTAAGTCAAGACTGTATAAAGGTTAAGTAGGGATACGCTGTGTTCTTCATGCAGCCTTCTTAGAGATACCTCATATTCTGTAACATTTACTGGTAAATTTCCTTTCTTTTAAGGAAAAATACTGTGTAAAATGAAAAGACAACTGAGGAACTCTACCTGAATTTCTTAAAGAGCTACATATTTTGACAGAAAATTGTTCTCCTGTTGTCTTCTGTAATTTCTTTTGTGAAAGAAATACCAGATCTAAACAAGGGTATAATTTCCTTACACAATCTGTCTGCTAACAACTTCTTAGCAAAGAGGTTAAAGAAAACAGTTTTGGTTTTTTAATAAGTATTACCTAAATTATTTTATAATGTTGTAGAACTTCAATAAATGGCTCAAGATTGCAAGAAGATGAAGCAGTTTGGGAAAAATATTCATATAGTCAGAATCATAGAATAGGTTATAAGTGAATCCCACATGACAAAGAACCAATTTATCCCTATATCAGAATCTGCTGATTTTTAGGGGTCAGGAGGACAGAGTTCATTTATAGATGTACTTTTTTCAAGGTAGGATTTAAAAAAAAAGTTCGTTTCACTAAAAGATTACAAAGTTTTTACACAAAAAGAAAGGCTATAATTGGAAAGGTTGGCAGTAGTTAATGTCCAAAGAATAAAGATAATATTTGTTATTATTTCATGTCATCCTCTGTTGTCAACAGATTAATCAAAGTACAAAAAGAACCCTAATTAACAAATAAAATCACAGGAAAAACTGAAAAATATTTGAATACTGAACAGAAAAATAATCCTAATGTCTTCTGAAGTTTTTTGTCCTCCATTAAAAACTTAGCTGCACTCTATGACCTCCGTCAGTTAAAATCCAAGACTTATCAGAAAAAATGTCACATGTTACTAATTTTACTGTACTGATCTGCTGAGATACGACAGGCACATAGGTAACTTTCTCAAACCAGTTATGGCTTCAAAGATGATCACCATCATCCACTCTGTTGTTAGCTAAGTAAATTTTTCTAGTCATTACTATTTATCACTGAAACCTGACAGAAAGCTTTGAAATCATTAAGCCTTTCCTTTTTCTTCAATTGGTTTTGTTTCTGGTCCTGTAGGTCAGATGCTAACATTCATTTGTAGACATTAAGGAAAATGATTCCTACTGAAAGATTTGCTGATCTACATAGCTATTAGACAATTTATGAGCTTTGCTCATAAGGATGCTGGTATCTTTTGGGGGAGACATATTGTGTACAGGAAGGATTTTCTGTCCTTTCACAATCTCTGGATTACTAAATTATTTGTATTACATCTTGGCAGAACATGTTGAAATGTATCTCTAAATCATGCATGTCTGGAACAAAGTCTTCATTCTCAAAGAGAAGCAATTTCTGTAAACTTAGCATAAGAAATTCAGATTTCTAAACTTCTACTAAAAACATGGCCCTGTTTTAAAGATTTCTTTTTCTTATATAAATCCTTTTAAAAGGCTGTGCTGGGTAGTTATTGAAAGACATAAATGCCTCCTTTCCTAAAATAATTGAATTAATTGTGAAACCTAGTATGTTTTACCAGAGAATAGCAAGATTTGTTGAGAATGCAATTGCAAACATATTTCAAATACGTAAATCAGAAGGAAGGTTTATTGGAGAAAAATCACACCCATGCTGTAATGGTATATGTCATCATTCACATTTTATAAGGGAAAATATGAAAGCAAAAGATGTGCAATTGATCATCTATATCCTGCATGTGCCCTAAGAATTTTTCAAGATGCTATATGGAAACGATCGGAATTTTCTAATATCTTTTCACAACATTTGGGTGTACAACGTGGAAAATAGAAATGCTTCAGTGCCCTGATAAGAGTAGAATTAATTATGAAGTGTTTCTTGTTTATTTCTGTTGCTGCTGTACCTTATAGATGTAATGGAGGTATAGTTTCTTGTTACACAGTTTTATTACACAGTGTGAGAATAGCTGCTTGTGTCTTGTTTGGCACTGTTGTTGCCATGCTGGATGCATTAGCTGGTGATGGATGGTTTGCTCACAGGAAAGCAGTGGATACCTTTATGTGCCCTTGCCTTACAAGACCTTCACACTGTGTTACCACCACCAAGTCAGAGGTACCAACTGCTGAGCTGCTCATCTGTGACTCAGCATTCTGGGTGGCTTGCTTTCTTCTGCACAGCACACAGAACAAAATGTGCACATATTTTGTATCATGATTTACTATATTCACTTCGAACTCCATATTCATTGCTTAGCTAATAATTCATTATATTTCTTCGTGAACTTTATAACAATCCTGTACAACCAGTGGCAAAATCCAGTTAAAAGGTCTTGCCAATGCAGTTTCTTTCTTTTTCCTTTCTTTTTTCCACCTTTTTTTTCTTCTTCCCAGAAGAACATAATGTTTCATACACCTACTTTAGCTGAAAAGATAATCAAGGACACTGTCATTCAAGTGAAATGCTGCTATTCACTAATAATGTAGGAATTTAGTGGGGTATTCTCTGAGTATTTAAAACTGATAGGGTTCTTTTTATTATTCTGTATGGTATTTTGAGTATTTAATACCTCTTTAATATCTGGTTTAGAATTCATGATGTAAAGATACAAACAACTGAAAGGAATGTTGTATTACACTGAATTCCTGTTAAGCAAAGTAGCTTTCTGATGGAGAATTTAGTCCTGCAGATCTTACTCAGGTTTCATATACTAAAAATCCATGCTGACATCAAGGACTGAAAAGGGAATATGAAATTCAGAATGTGATCTGTAGTCAGTCTTACAATTTAATTAAATTCAAATAGAACACTTATCTGTTAAGGACTGGATTGCATCATTCTGGCCCATGCAAGATTTTACTTTTTATGTCATTATAACCAATTTTCCCACGTGCAAGAAAAATATTTGGTTGAAGGTACTTGCTTGGGACTTGCTCACTCAAATCTCAACTTGGCAATCAAGTTCATCTGTTCATGGTAGTCACCACTTTATTTTCATGAGAACGATCAAATTTCTGAAGTAGGCACAATACTTTTTGTATCGCTGAACTTTTTTGCAGATCTAAGGCAAAAGAGAGTTGCCCATTAGATTGTGAAGGCCTGTGGGATATGTATTTTAAGGAACCTAGTGCTCATTTGAAAGAGTTACTGGGACCCCAGTAATGCTGCGTCGTCCTTAAAAGCTGAAGTAGCACCTACAGAGCTTAAAAGAAGATTGCTGCGCTGAACTCAAAATGCTTACTAAAGGCAGCAGGTATTTTAATCTCTGCCTTATAATGGAGAATTAGAAAAACAGTGAAGCTGCATGATTTGGCTAAGGTCACTCAGCAGGTCAAAGTGATCTAATAAAACACAATTAGGAAAGCAGCAGGTGAGGGTAAGAAGCTGCATCAGGAAGTGAAACAGGATGCATTCTGAGCTGGGATTTGTTTTGAGAACTGAACTCCCTTGTCCACGATGAAGTTGTAGTGTCATCACTTGGTGCCTCTGGACTTCACCAGGCAATTGGATGAAGCCACAGCAGAATGTGTGGGTATAGGGACCCTACCTACACATGCCAGATTTACAGTAAAGAAACCTGTTACTATTGTCTTCATCCATTTCCTTTATAACCCTGTTTTTCTGTAGCTGCATCACTTGTTGCCATGGTAAGTTTCTCATGCTGTATGTCTTTGATGATCAACAAAGGCATCTCGAAACACTGATAAGGGCTTGAGACTCCTGGTAATACCCAATGGCCTCCCTATAGCACTGAGCACAGTGGGACTGGACCCTAAAAACCTACATATTCTTAAACTTTATAGTGCTGTCAGTTCTAGAAATAACAGAGGTTCTATTTTAGACCAATTTAGGGATAATTTTAGATTCAGAGTAGTTCGTTTGGGTTTTTCTACTTTGGAGTCTGCTTAGCTAAATTAATGGAATAAGGCACCTGAATTTGTAATACATAGTCACCCAAAAATAACCCAAAGAATATCTTTAAGGTTCTAGAAAGCAGTTAGTTTTTTAGTATAAAATCATTTTATGCCAAGTTCTTCATCTGGACTTACTTGAATGAGTCATTCTTATTCATAGCTCTCACAGATAAAACACAGAACAAGCTATACAGTTTAATCTGCCATGCCTCCATTTCTCTCATTTTTCTTGTAAATATACTTTTGGCAGGGCTGGTCATATTATCTACCATTAAGATGTTCTATAAATGCTACTGTGTCCACTTCAAATTAAATTTTCCAAACTGGGTATCTGCTCAACCCAAGGATTTTGGTCAAAATGATAAACAGTTCAGAAAAACAAAACATCTTCTTTCTGTCAGATCCAGAAAAAGATGTTTGGGGTGCATGATGGAGGGGTCAGGAGAAATATGTAGAACAAGCAAAAGCTCTGTCTGTATTAGCAAATTAGACAGCACCAGAATGATCCTATCTCAGACTTATTTTCCCGGTGCTGGTATTTTTTAATTGCACTATCTTGCCTAATGTACAGGTTGATGTCTGTGCTAATATATAAGGGTTGTGTGCCTAAATAGGCTCTTAGCCACAGAACCACTGGCAGAAACTGGGTTACAAGTGGAGGGTGTTTAATGGCAAACAGCTGAGTTTGGCTAAAACAGAGGAATGGATTACATTATCCTTCAGCATCTCTATCATCAGAGTTTTCTCTGAGGGTAGGCAAATTGCCCAAAGTAAAAGCCTGCTAATGTTGTGTTTCTTGTCTTGAGATCTGACAAAGACTCTTTGGATCTGATTTTCATCAGGGTTACAAGTGTCATCATCAGCTGTGCCTGACTATGTAAGGTGCTGTTTAAAGTTAGGTGCAAGCCTTGGCTTTCCCAGGCAATGTAACAGTGTTGAATGTTTTAACTCAGGACTATAATAAACAATTAATTACACTTATGAGGTATTCACTTAGTATAGCCACAAATGACACAAAAAGCCAACTGTGAAATTCATAATTTTTTCAAGAAAAATTAAAGTTTTGAATAGAGTTCAGACAATTAATAAAGGAAAAACACATTGAATAATGAGGATAAAAGAATTACTGAATAGCTGTTTTTTCAGTGCCCTTTTCTATGCATGAAATCAAGCAGAAGAAAAATTTAACTCAGCCATTTTAAACTCAATGGTTGAAACAAAAAAAACCACCACCCAGTAACCTAAAAAGTTTAACTCAGGCACTGACTGCATCAAAGGTAGACATGACAAGACCTGAATTTGGGTTTCACTGACCTGTAACTGATATTTAACTAACTTCAGAGTGCCTGGCTTACTTTAACGATTTATTTTGCAAGCCTGGTGTTCATACCTACCTAATAGTTTTCATCAAAGAAAAATGTCTCCAAGTTTATGGAAAGGTTTGCACAGTTTGAAAACTGAGGTTTCCTGTATCATAAACTTGCTTTGGATATAAGGAATTCCCCTGAGTGACCCAAACATTATTTTCTGATTCTTTCATGAAAATCTATTTGTTTTGGAAAATATCAAAAGACACCTACAAAGTTGTTGTTTGCCAACTCAGTAAACTTGCTAGAAGCTGTGAAAAGATGTCTATATTCCCCTACTCCATGATCAGGATTTTTTTCTTTTATGTGAAGTTACCTTGGTGTAACACTTGGGGAAATACAGAGCACATTCATCACCTGGCTTCAAATACCTACTTTTGCTGCTACAGGTACCTAGGTTACCTACACATTCAGTGGAGTGATCTTTGCTTACAGAAAATAATGCAGAGCACCTAAGCCAGATGCTCTAAAACACTCTCTGGATGTACCTTGTCTCCGTTGGCTGGCTGAAGAGACTAACTAATGTGTTTAAAAAATACCTCCCTCTCCAGCCTAAATCTTTAAATTCTCTCATAATTCATTGATTTTAATAAGAACTTATTTTAATTAGTCTCTCGTAGGCCTGATTTTGCTAATATTATCAAGAAATGAAACACAACTCCAACCCAACTTGTTCTTACAGGTTCCCATTCTCATGCATACCAGCACCCAGAATTAATTTACTCTGGAAGAATATAATTACTCTGCTGTAATAACTGCATAAAGAGTGTTGGTGTTCACAAAATTCACCCCCACAAACCTCCTTTTTTATTACATTGCCAAAAGCACACTCATACTACTGTGCATGGACTATGAGCCTTCATCTCAAGTAGATGATTGCAGGTACAGAAAAGGTATTGAGACAGCACCTGATAAATTTGTAGCAATATAAAAAGTAAGAATTTAGATGAGAAATCTAGGCTAAAATGATAGCTAAAGTTTTATATAGTAACTTTACTAAAAGGTTCAAAAAGTGAAAAAAAAACAAAACCCAAATCCTAGAAATACCAGTGTTTAGTTTGTTCCTTTCCTTCTTTTTTGCTCTGTTGTTCACACTCATCATTTTAGAGAACCTAAGCGAGTGGTCACACGCACTCCCATTCTGCCTGTGCTTTGCAGGGAAGAGGAATGTGTTAGAACTGTGTAGCAAATCCTATTATTTTTTGTAACTGCTTTATCTCATAGCATGTAGAATTTGGAAGGTAATGTCTTCCAAGAGTTTTCTGTCATCCAAACTATAACCCTGTGTCACAGAGATGCTATGTGAAGCTACATAGGTCATTTAAGCTAAAATATTAATGTGACAACTAATTTTATGTTCTTCATTGAATATGTCTGCCCAACTTTATCTTGATTTTCAGATTTTTGGAGCCTTAGGGAAGTGCTGTACCTTTTGAATGGTGTTCAGGGAATTGAGAGTGCTCAACATCATTTGCAATAAATCACTGGCTTCTGAAGGACTGAGCCTCAGGTTGGGACTCTCCATAGCCCTGAGTTCTGGACCTACCATTACCACCCTCTCTAGGATATGCCACCACTCAGACTTACAGTGATCTTCCAGCCTATCAGGTGAGCCATAGTATTTTTCTATATGGTTTTAGCTTATGCCAAATGTGAGATAATTAGGTCACCTCAGTCTGCAAAAAATAGGATTCTTTTAAACTAGTTCATATTTTTTTTGCCATTGTAAAAGAGCTTATACAGAGATACCTATGGTGCTTGTTACTTTGAGGCAGGACAGTTTGATTATGTATCTAAATTCTTACACTTTTCTGTCATAAATATAATAGTTAATCATCTTCCTCACAGAAGCAGAACAGTAATAAATAAACTATATTTGTGCAGTGTGTTGAAAATAGAAATAATTTTTTTAAATGCTGTATATTCAAAGAAATCATCTCCCATTGGGATAAGTTAATTCACTGAGACAGTCACATGAAAATCAAATTTTTCAGATTCTGGGGCTTTTTGCTCTGTTCTCCACTTGTTCATCTCTGAAAATATTGGTATCTTTATGGAGCTGCTGTGAACATTCACTTATTAAGGTTTATATGGTTCTGTTACCGTAGCATTGTTGCTACAATTGTGCACAATGAAAATCTGTTAGAAAGTAAATAAAACTACAGCAGCAACCATTTGGATGGAAAAGAGAAAACAAAAAGGGTCATACCACTAGAGTTTAAGACAGATACAAGTGTTTAATTCAATCTTATACCCAGAATGAGTTAGGTCTTTTGGAGAAAAGGGTAGTAAGGGGTCCTGTAGTTAAAAGCTATGTTCTCTTGTATATGCTAAAGAACATCATTTAATTATATTGGAAATTATAAATCTAAAATTTCCTAAATCCTTTAAGCTAAATACGGAGTTGTATTTTTCTGTAATAAGCTTATATACATCCGTATGTCATAGAAAAATACAATTATTGCACTTAGTTATTAGAAATGAACTTGTTTCTTCACCAAAGAGCATGTGAAACAAAAGATCATTGTCACTTCATTGCTGGTAGCTAGTGCACCCAGAAGGTTCCAGCTCACAAAAGCAGCATCAGTCGCCAGTGTGGAGTCCCGCTGTAGCTGGACACACCATTTCCTACACCCTGGTGCAACCACGGTCCTTCCCTTGCTTCTCCTGGCTGAACAGACCTGAAGTCTGCCCTGAAGAACAGCATGAAGTCCTCATATGGGACCTCATTCCCTGTCACCATGTGTTCTAAAAGGGGTGGCACTTTTCTGCCCACACTATTTTTGGTTCTGCTCTTGCAAATGGTGATAAAAATTTAAACTATGCCCTGGTTTAGACACAGATTTTTCTCTGCGGAGAAGGAGCTAAAAGAATGTGGCCAGAAGCTATTCAAACCTAACACAACTCTAGACTTGAGAAAAAATTCAGTGGATTTTTCCAGTTTCTTTCTCCTAGCTAGAGCTGGAAATAAACCCTAGGTGACAGTATTCACACTCCAGTTTTATGTAGGCTGTGAGTGAGATAAAGAAATGGGTGAATATGCAGCTTTCTTAAGGGTTTACTTAGCTTTTATTTAAGTGTGTTAACACTGTAAATAGTAATCTAGGGCTCTTAGAAATGTTCTTTATTTATTATTATTTTTGCTTCGCATATAGCAAATGGAAGAAGAAGGAGGAAACTGCACTGCATCACACAGAATGCTATTCATCAGAACCGAAATACCTTTACTTAGAGCCCAAACTCCTAACCATTATAGCACATTTCCTAAAATGGCTTACAGGGGGGACTTGGAAGTAGGTGATCATTTTCACTCTTTGCCTAAAGAAAATGACCTAGTATTCTTGGAAACTTGAGAGTAGTAATTCCTTTTCACTCGGTAACTGCAGATTTTAATAAGTGATCAAATATTTCAGAAGGTTGGAAGACTCTACTTCTATTTCTAGAAGATGACCAAAAGTCTATAAAGGAAGAAAGGAAATTCTGATTTTTCCCCATCCTCAGCAAGCCAGAACTTTGCAGCAAAATACCTAGGTTTATCTAATTGCATGACTTCCTTGCATTTTCTGATTTTTTTTGTTTTCCAGCTGCATATATATGTGTGTATACATATATATGCATATATACCCAGTTCAGGTCCAAAGGACTATTTAACCACTTTTCAGGTATGTGTCAAAAAAACTCAAATGGGATGAAATGCCCTCTACTGTTTAGAAAATGTGCCTAAATGCCTACTGTAGACTATGTAGCTGTCTTTTAGGTAACTGAGATTGGGCAAAATTAAAAACATTTAAGGAACAAAGTTTTAAATTTCAATTGTGGGAGTTGCTTTCATTAAAAGCTACAGATTGTGTCTATCATGTCATATCATTAATTAAACTGTGTAGAACTGAGAAGAACAAGGCATGAGGCGTATGCTAATCCTTGGAGTTTGAGGCAAGCCTGTTCTGTGCCCAATGCTCTGTTGTCAAGCAAGAAGTTGAAAAGTGGGCGTAGAGAAGCACAGCCCAATGCACAAGAGCTTTGCTGTGAACAGACCATTCAAGGCTTCCCTTTGAGCTTCTCATGCACCTCACTCCCCTTATGGAAATTGGCCTATGGAATTTCCCAGAAGTGAATTTTCTGTACTTCCGTAACTTCTGCTAATTCTTTCCTCTGATGGCTTTGTTCTTAAATTGCTTGTTTAGTAAAAAAATAGGATTTGTTTAGGAGAAGGCACTTCTGTGGATAACTCTCAATATTTTCAAAAGATAGATTAGACACTTCTGTCTGTATTTCAGCTCTGAAGACATACCTTCATTTTCAGAAGTACTGACAGCCTGCAGCTTTCACTAGCCTCAGCTTCAGGTTCTCAAAAACCAGGACTCATCACTGGCATAAAAGATCTAAATATCCTGACCCAAAACAGCTTTTTGTACTTCTTGTCATGCATCTTTATACAGATACTGTTGAAATTAATATGTTACAGATTTTTGAGACAGCCAGCACTAATGAAAGCTGGAGAAGTACTGAAAATGCATATATCACACGAATGTTTCACTATTAGCTAGAATTACAGCTGAAGTGAGCCTCCTTTATTTTTCTAAAAGCATCCCTAACAACTGGGATATGTTACTGTAGTCATGCACTATAATGATGGTCTACAAAACAGGTAAGTAAATGAGGAGGTAAATTGTGCAAGTATATGCATTTTTCTCATGATAGGTAGAATTAAATGTTGGAGAATACTCAGCCTGAAGCTAATAGACATAAGACACTATGGACCGTACTAGTAATAATGACATTAAGCTCTCAGTTATTCCCAGACCTTACTGGTGAGTTCTGTAGGTATATCTGTAACTCTTCTGCAGCATGTAAGTTTGGGTGTCTAATTTCTCCTTATAACACTGATACAGAGATAAATGTTTACCTAGGGCTGAATCTAGCCTTTAGGCTGTGTCCTGAACTCTCTTTTCTCTCAAAGTCAAACACTATTTTTAGCTTTTATTGGCCTGACCATCTGACTCCACTCAGCATTTGTTTCTGGTCAAATGCACTGCTCCCTATCTAGGTCTAAACTGACTTACCAAAGAAGTTGTGTTCTTCAGGCATGAAATGGATTTTTATTACTGAGGTCCACAGTGCAGATCATTGGAAGTTATGTAATAATATGAAAGGACATATAATTGAAAGGCTGTCAGAAGATAAAGGGTATCAGGCTTCCCAGAGCATTCACATTGCAACTCCTGAAGCTGGCTGACATTGAAAGAGCAATTCAGTGTTCAGTGCCGGCCCCTCTGGTAGCAGCACTGCTCCTCCTCAGTGCTGCCTGTTGAAATATCACAGTCTGCAGCATAGAATTTAATACAGGAATTTTCCATTAAAGACATTAGCTGCTGCAGTTCACAGTTACTTCTAGCTCAACTCACCTGCTGGGAGACACAGTACTTTGTCCTTGAGGTGGCAGGATTGCCTTCATCCTATTCTTCCTACTGGAGGAGAGAGGAAGTAGTGTGAGTACATATGGAGGAATGCACAACAAGTGAGTAACTGCAATACAGGCAGTCTGTATTATTCTTGGATTTGTTTTAAATGTCAAGCAATAATACATGAGAAGTAAAAGTAAGTCTTTAACTATCCTGACATTCTCCTAAATGTGCAGTAAAACCATAAGAGATGCCTGTATTTACTACAAATAATAAAACTGGAGCGTTACGCTAATCAAATTCAAATCAGTTCAACTGCATAATTTTCAGTGAATAGGTGCTTATGAAACAGCGAATGAACTCCAGAAGGGAAGGTTCATTGCCTCCTAATCAAAAGCAGTCAGCTTTAAACACCAGGCAGTCAGGTGATAGGTTTGTCATTTCTCAGCTGTGCTCTTGGAGGGAATTTGCCAAGAAGGCTTGACAGCCTTTAAACTTTGCAGAGCATTTTTTGCGTTTTTCTGAACGTCATGTTGAGCTACAAAAACTCCTGGGAGACTGGGAGGAGAGGCAGAATAACAGCAGTTCTCTTAAAATATATTTGCTGTGATGAATGTCGAGCAGAGTTTATGGTGCAAAAAAACAAGTATTTCCTGAAAAGAAATTTTGACCACCCCTCAGGTCTGATTCTTTCTTGTCTAATGGTGTCCAGCTACTCTGGGGGTTTGAGGAGTGTCAATGATTAATTGCCTGGGTGTCAGAGAAATAAAGGCTTGTAATGCATCATTAAAAGCTAGAAATGAGGGTGTCTGAATTATCATGGGAAACTTAAAATTAATATATTACTGCTATGTACAATTAACAGCCCAAGTCAGAAATCATTTGCTTTCATAATTTACAACAATGGCAGCTGTACAGGGAAACTATATTTACAGTAGTTTTACATTGCTTTCTAGAGGCTTAGTACAAAAGGGAGAGACAAAAATTAATATGCATCAAGGCAGTTAAGGAGAAACCTGTCTTTGAACTGTTCTTTCATTTTAATCAGCAGGAGCTCTGTTAAATAGGGAAAAGAATTATGAGTAGGTGGTGAGCATCTAGGTTACTGAGGGCAAATCACTCTCAGGGAAATAAGTTTGCAATCTGAGCAACAGAGTCTGAGCTGTGCATGACTTGGGATGAACAGGTCTTCTCTATTTTAACCCAGCATGAACATCAATTGCAAGGCAGCCAACCTGAAGTCCCTCAACCATCTTCCCCTACATGAAGGTCTGTTCTCCCCTCCAACGGCACTTATAACATTGTGCTAGAAGAATTTTTCAGTGTCTTCTATTTTCCAATGTCTTTCTAATGTTGTTCTAATGTTTTCTATTTCACATTCTCAACTGTGGGACCTTATACATGTTTTAGTAATTTTTGGTATTAGTTGAAGTCCCATTAAGCTTCTTAAATTCTTAAATGGCTTCTTGAAGGGATTTTGTTGGATTTTTTTTCTTGTAACTTAGGTTATAAAAGTAGCACCATAAACATTAATTGAAGAGCCATTAAGCAGTAGGGCTGTTTGTTTTGGTTTGATAGAGGACATAAAACTTCATACCCTGTGGTGGAAAACAATTAGATCTGATGATGAACATGCTATTAAATATACCATTACCAGACTTCTATCAGTTTAACTTTAGAAAATAGCAACCAGCTGTAGTCAAAGCATACACAAGTGATAGAAAGTCATATTTTAACTGTCGTGTCATAGCCTGTTATAAATATTGTCATTTCTAATGTTTTATGCTAATGACAGTGACTAATAGTAGTCATTACCTTTGTTCATTCTCATAAAAATTTCCTCTAGAGAGTATGATCACAGCTAGAATGCTGTTTAAAATTAAATTTTGTTTTTCTAAAATAGAGAACATAAAAAAAATTTAAATACCGAGAGGCTGTCTGACTATTTTATTTTGTAATAGCATGTGTTCAACAACTACGGCTTTTGTTAATTGTGTCATAAGTTGAACAGATACCGCTTTTAGAAACATTTTTGGCATGCTAGAGTGTGTCATGTCTTCCTATGGTCTCTGAACAGTGGAATAAAAGGTGAATCTCGCAGAAGCCATTAAAAAAGTCTGATGCTACCCCTGTAGAGGCTTAATATTAAGAACATTGAATTTTCTCATCCATTTCTTATTTCAGTTATGAATTCTGCTTACTTGACAGGTACAGAGTACTTCATTATGTGCACGAACAGAAATGCTTAAATGGATGAAGCAGCTATTTACGTCTGATAGGAGCTAAGTGGGACATTAAATTAATGCCAAACAAGTGAGTGCTCATTTTAGTTTTGTTATAAATGGCTGCAGCACAGCAGTAATGTGTTGACTCTTATGTGCTGACAAGTTCTATATTTCTTACAAACTTCCCTTAGAGCTCATCGTGGAAAGACAAATTCACACTCTGCATGATGAAATTAGCAGCAGATGCATTAATAATTGAATAAGGATCTCTGGAGACACACCACAGTTCAGAAAGAGAGTTGTTGACTGGCTGGTTTAAGTAGAGGCTTCTGTCCTTATATATATGCACTTACATAAGCCCTGAGTTAAGAGCTGCTGCCTCCATGTAGCCTTTGATATCAAATCCACTTCCTGCACTTAGAAGACTTTGCATAGTTACACTTGACAGGTCCACGAGCAGACTGACAACCATTAATCTGGGCAGAGCGTGGCCTTGCTCATCCCTCCTTCTCTCTGACTGTTCTTAAACTTCAAGGCAAACTGAACACAGTTTCTTTGGAAATCATCTCCAGAGAATGAGTGGGATACGAGTGACTGGAAGACTTTCACTGTATGTCAAACCCTTGTCATACACCTCCATTTCTATAGGGTTGAAAGTTTCCTGAAGTGCAAATCCCAGCTTCTCTCACAGAAGGATTAGGATACTGTACTGCCATCTTCCTTTCTAGCAAACATGATGTCCTTTGATTTAACCACATGCCCAGGTCTGAGAGGGAAGGAATTTCACAGAATCACAAAATGGGTAAGGTTGGAAGAGACCACGGTAAGTCACCTGATCCTACTTCCTTGCTCAAGAAGGCCCATCCTAGAGCACTTTGCACAGGCTTGTGTCCAGAAAATTCTTGGATATCTCCAGTGAGGGAGACTTCACAACCTCTCAGGACAATGTGTTCCAGTGCTTGGTCACTGCAAAGTAAAGAAGTTCTTCCTCATATTCAGGTGGAATTTCCTGTGCATCAGTTTCTGCCCATTGTGTCTTGTCCTTCTGCTCAGCACCACTGAGCACAGCCTGGAAGCATCCTCTTGACACCCTCCCTTCAGACACTGATAGACATTGATGAGTTCCCCTCTCAGTCGTCTCTTCTCAAGGCTCAACAGGCCCAGCTCACTCAGCCTTTCCTTGTAAGAGAGATGCTCCAGTCCCTAACTCATCTTTGTTCCCCTCCACTGGACCCATCCTAGGAGCTCCGTGTCTCTATTGTACTGAAGAGCCCAGAACTAGGCACAGCACTCCAGATGTGGCCTCACCAGGGCCGAGTAGGGGGGCAGGATCACCTCCCTCAACCTGCAGGCAATGCTCTTCCTGATGTACCCCAGGATACCATCGGCCTTCTGGGCCACAAGGGTACACTGCCAGCTCAATTTGTGTCTTTTGGACAATAGCAAAGAAAGCAAGAGGATTGCCAGAAAAATAACTCTGCTTTTTAAAGATGCCACCAAGTCTATGACGTGATTTTTAATAGTTACTTTGGAATCACTCATCACACCAAATAATATTATGCTCAGAGGATCCTGACAAAATAGTGTGATGTTTCATCCACAGCATTACTATTGGAGCAAATTCTTCTGGGTTTAAAATCAGAACTTTATTGCACTAGTGCCAAGAGAGTGATAGTATTTTGAATAGTCTGAAAATTTGTTCCAGTTAGAAGAAAGCCAAGATTTAGCAGTGTTACTAGATTAACTCCACAAAGCTCTCCTAACTATGCATGCAGATTTCAGTCACTGGTTTTGAGCACAGGTTGAATTGACTCCTGTGGTTTGCTTTCCTCCAGGTTATTTTATAAATCTCAGGATCTGTAAGAAAAACTTACCTTCAAAATATCTATCAATGTATTTTCTGGAGTTTCATCAACTGAAGAAAAGCTAATTCTAATCTTAGGTTTTAAATATATTGCAATATTTTGCATAAGCTACAATATAATTTAGCAAAGTGGTACTGTCTTTAAGGCAATACTCAAGATTCAATTGTCTTTAAAACAACACTTCAATTCATTGTATTTAGATATGCAATTCTTTTTATTCAACAACAGTACATATGTTATTTATTCAGTAAGAGTTGCGTATGAATCTCGTCGTAATGGAAATATGAAATTCGAGATCTTTTTAGTATGAGAAATATTTGAACGGTTTCTGTTGTCACTTGAAATAAGAGCTAAGTCCCAGAGATTTATATTTTTATAATGAAGTATTGTCTCAATCTAGACACTCTGAAACATCCTGCAAGTGGCTCAGCTGAGGAAGGAACAGTACATATTTTGCCTTGTGATACTGAACCACAATGCAGATATTAAGGGATCAGAGACAATCAGGTGAGGGAGTAAGCATGCCAAAATAATACCCTGGTTTCAGCGTTACATCTTCTTTTGGAGTGCTTGGAACAAAGATGTGAAAATTGGATTTACAGAAACATTTTTAGTCAATAGAAGTACCATTTCAGCATTAATATTTTTCATTTGATTCACACATGTATAATACATTTCATTGCTGTTTAAAAAAAGTAATGTTACCATCATCTGAGTTTTTAAGGAAAAGACTACATACTTGAACAAAGTCATGAACTGCTAGATGAGAGGAATATACGTGAGTTACATAGACCAAAGAGGAATAAAGAAACTGTATTGATGGGGACAGGGGGAGAAAGATCACGAGTCATTAACTGTGGCTTTATGCTTCACATCTCTCTGTAGTGCGTTTAATCCTATTAACTGATTTCCATTCATTGTGTTATTTCCATGGAATAAGATCCTAAGTCTTCTCCAGGTTAGAACTGAATATTATGCAATCCAATAACTTTTGTACCTATTGTTAGCATATATAAGGCATATCAGTTGTACCTATGCTTATTCTTAACATCTGAAGTAATCACCAAATTTGAAAACTCTGGCCATTACCACTCTTGTAAAAGTGAAGAGATATTTTTAAAGCCTTCTAGTGAGTGAATAAACCAATGAATTTTTATCCATGTTTTGCAGGTCACTGGATGTTCAAAACAGCAAAGCAAATTTTAAAAGCCCCTTCTCTTTTTCTTTCACAATAATTTTGCACTTGAGTATATGAGCATTTGCTAATATAAAAGCTATTGAGGAAGATGTGGAAGGAACTTCTTCTAATACTGCCTTATAGGGTAGAAATAAATGTTGCATTTCAAATCACAGGTCTCTTTGAAATTTGATTTCATTTTTAAAAGGGAGTTGAGCACCAAATTTTTGTCTCTTGGTGACTTCCAATCAGATAAATCCACTTAAAAGTGAAAACAGAGTTTTCTAATTGTCATCCTGTAACCTCAGCCTGAAGATCAAAGTAGCTACTTTTTGATTTATGCCTCATCACTACTACTGATGTTTCAGCAGACCATAATTTTTTTTCCCTTTGTACATTCTCCTTCTAGCCTTTGTAGTCTTCCTCAGTTGCCCCTTTCTGTTATTGTTGTTGTTATTGTTATTATTATTATTATCGTTATGTCTCTTTGAATATTTGCCCAGCTATTGTTTAGGTACATAATTTTTTTGAACAAGTTGGCAAGTCTGTTAGTACTCCATGCACATATTTGTACTTTTCTACAAATTACCCAGAAGAATAAATTGTTCCTTAGACTCAATGTGAAATAAGGGGGGGCAACAAAACCTGTTTTTTACTTATTTTTCTGAACTTGAACACGGTTATGGAGAAACTTCACCCTCCATAAGTACTCTGAGAGAGTACAAGATGTAGGAATGGCCAACATGACTGAAGCAGAGTAAGATGCTACAGCAGGAAATTATTGCACAATATCAGTTCTTTCTTTCCTCAGGAGCTCTTGGGATGACAGACTAAGCACGGGCAGAGTCCAGAGAAAGTCCTTGTCTACTGCGTTCAAGAAAACAAATACACAGGGTTGGAGTCAGTGTGCATTTCCAGATTATCCTCTGAGAGCTGTGATAGCTGTGCTGAGTTGTCAGGGCCAAAAATTCAACATGGAATTCTCCACAGAACACATTTGATTTCTTTGTAGCCCACTCTGAGAAGAGAATGGTCAGGTGTTTCCATGTATTCTCTGTAAACCTTCTCTGAATTTAATAAATTGGATGAGATGCCAATTACACAGAATTATCCAAGTTTTTGGAAAAATGATACCCCTTTGTTCATCTCAGTAAGTAATACCACGGTTCTACTTCTGTTGCTATTTGAGAAAGGAGGACCTATTTTTTGAATGTCCCATATGATAAGTGCCGCCTTTTCTGATCACAGACAAAGCTGGATGTTTTTACCAGCTTTTCCCTTTAACTTTCCAGTCTACTGAAAGAGACTTTCCTCTCTCATCATGGTTTTCCTCAGTTCCCTAACATTTATCAATCCAACTAGTGTTGTGAACTTTCTTGCTTGCCTTCTGTCTCTCTGATAATGCAGAGATAATGCACAGGATGTTTCCTGACCAGAATAAAAATGTCTGGTTTGAACTTCACTATGCAAAATGTCTAAAATTAGGCAATAACTTAACACCTGCACTTCCAAAGTCTTCCATATTGCACAGTGGACATTTAATTTTCCATTAAAGAAACTGACTTCTTCTTCAAGGCCTCTTTTAGGAGCAGACCTCCCACTGCGGAAACAGTAAACTCAGTTTTGTCTTTCAGAAACTCTGGAAATGCCTCTCTCCCACACAGGTGCAGTTTCCTGTCCTGTTACCTATCTTTGCTAATCATAGCTCCTGTGGAGTTGATATGAGATTTGTACAGAGCTTTTTGCAACTTAAAAATGCCAGTCTTTGTGGGACTGTGAAGAAAATTAAGAAGACAGAACCAACATGCAGTATAAATAAATTTTGGTTACAATCCTAATACAAGATGGAAATGCAGTCCATGCACTTTCATCTTCTTGTAAAGTAATATTTAATACTCATCTCCATAGTTCTATTTGTATGCTCTGAATGTCTCCTCTAATGTACTTCTAAACTTGTCATTTTAAAATATAAAACCTTTTTGAACATAGATGGTGCAGTAAAGACTTTCAAAAGAATTACAAGTTCAAAGACTTCAGTTAGGGCAGCAATTCCTCAGCACAAGCAACTGGATCCTCTTAGTCACTAGATGAATGCACTAAGAAAGTTAGAAAGGCTGGAATCTCAAGATGGAAGTTGGAAACACAAAGCAAGATGCAATACTTTTTTTCTCTGAAAAATAAAAAGCCGTGTGTCTTGGATGCTGCCTAGCAGGGACAACTGAAATTCAGGCAAGGAACAAGGATATCATGCTTGCATAACAGCGCTTGCATAGAAATTACCCATAAAGACCCAAGGCGTACCAGGTGCTTCAAAATCAGGTGACAACGCAGACTTAAAGGGATGAGTTGGAGCAGCTCCTGAAAATTCCTGTGCCCAGACACGAGCAGAAAGCTGGATGTTAGCACAGGAAGTTTCCTTGCCAGCACAACAGATTTTGCACTCTATAGCTTTCACAGCAAACCTACATGAAGTTAAAGCCTTCAAAGTGAACCCAGCTTTTGGCTTGTTTCCTTTTAAGCAATAGTCAAGAAAAGGCTGGCAATGCACGCATAATTTTCCATAATTATTACAAAAAAATATTAGTGTTTATATAAATAAGAAATAACGCAGGTTGGAATCATACTCTCATATGGGTTAAAAACTAAAATGATCAGCATGAAGCACCTCATCTCTCAGTAAATGGAGCATAGATAAAGGCTGTGTGTGTTGGCACTGCACTATATAATCACCTTCTACTTTAGCATGGGGGGCTGGTGAAACAAGCACTTACACTGATAAACAGAGGACCTCTTTCAGATTGCAGTATGGACACAGAAAGAGATGGCCTGTTGGATAACCAGTGCCAAACCTAAGCTAAGGTTACAAATGTAGGGATAGGTTACCCAGGAGGAATAACTGCCAACAGAGAAAGTTCATCCCCAGTCTCAAGAATCTGACATCCCATTTTTATCTCAAAGGAGAAGAATTCACTTTTTTTTTTTTTATAAGTTGTCACATTGCTCTAGAATTTCTCTCTGTGTTAAATGGACAGAACAGAATTCAACATTAGGGGTCCTCTAGAAGATTAAACTGAGGTTTGCCATGTTCATTCTTTTTGGGGGATTAGGGAGTAATGTTTTCACCAGAAATATGGTTTTTCCTATTGCACATAAATGCATATTTATGGCATGTATTAGAAGCATTTCAGTTCAGTGCTTACTAGGAGTTATGCACAGGGATTCGTTCAAGCTCATTTGGCATTTTTTTAAAATTTGGTTTTCTCTGAGCTGTTCTGCTTTTGCTTCTTTCAAAATTAAATTAATAATAAAAGTTTCATCTACAGGGAGCACTGACAGTTTAGCCACTAGAATTTTTCAAGTATTTTAGGTGCAGATTGAAGCAGACTATTGGGTTATAAATCAATCTAATATTGTAAATTCCCTTCCCATTCAACTGTTTACTGTTTCTTGGACATCAGTTATGCATCAAGCAGATGTTTCTTTTGGGCTGGACAAAAGATACTATTTTCTAGATATTTTCTATGAATCCAGTGAATTTAAAATGAAGGAATATAAATTAGTATCCAGAGTTCTGAAGTACGTCTTTCCACATTTTGTCAAAATACATTTTGCATATTGGTGTATTTCTCAATGGCCCATTTTAACATAATCTTTGAGATGTCTTTTCAGTTTGATCCTACTTCTATTTTTATGCACTTCCTTTTTTGACATCTCTGTTTGAGTCATATTCTTATATTCTAATTAAAGTATATTCACCATCAGTCTTTATATGAATACCAAGTGGTGCAACATTAGCCTTTTATTATGGGTTTCCAATTATTCCTATTGCTTTTTATCAGAATCTCATCTACCTTTTTAACTTCTCCCAATTGACCTTGGCCCAGAGAGATAAAAAGATACAACAGTACTGACATAGTACAGAGAGCAAGATTTTTTGTAATGACAGGTTGTTTAATAGGTAGTTGAATGGAAAATATTTTGAATATTTAGGTACTCACTCTGAGTTTGTCTATGAAATCAGAAAGAATTATCTCTGCAGAGAACCTCAGAAGACGGTGAAAGGACTGTGAGACTTTTGCAGGCTCTTCTAATGCATCATATAATGACAACACTGAAAAAATTATCCTGAATTAAATACAAAAATGTAATGTATGTTCTCTGTGTATCTGCTGTTCTTGTGTTCTAGATCTCTTTCTTAGAATTTCTACTTGCCATGTGTCCCAGAAATATTTTCTGTAATATTGTATTATGTTTAGCATTATCATAAATATGCTTTTGAGTAAAAACCACTTATTTTGTAAATATTTGTGAACTGTTGAAAATCATTCAGTTCATCCCAGTATCTGTGGATTCAGATGGCAGAATAAGGTAAGTGTAACATTACTGTGGCAAATAATTCACTTAAAGAATACAAGGTATATGCTTCAGAGGCACAGAAACCTCAGTAGAATCCTACATGTGTCTGTCCTGTCAACAAAAGGGCAGGTATTTCCATCACATTAGAAATTAGTTGGCACAAATAGTTCTCTGTGAGAACTGGAAAAAGGGAGAGCATAACTGATTTTGTCAAGGACAAAAGGAGAGTGAAGGGCAAGTCAAGAGAAAACAATAATATATTTAGGAATATCATTTAAAGTATTTGAATGATCCTTATCCAAGCAAAGGACAGTTAAGAGTGATACATGTAATAACTGTGAAAAATAAACACGAGAACTCGTTTAAGCTTTTTACTAAAACCGCAAAAGGTTGACTTACCGTAAGGTAGAAAAGATGTCATTAAATCATCAGCCTTTAAGAATTGCCTATTGTGGTTTCTGAGATACTCCTTTCTCTCCCAGTACTCTGATTAATTGTGTACACCTCCAGGAACCTGTAAGGAAGTTCCAATGTCAGGCAGACAAAGAAAGTAAAATATAAAGAAAATTATATCTTACTACAGTAAGCAGTCCTGTTCACCTCAGTGGGTCTCATCACAGGTGTATAAGTGGTAAGATCTGTCTCTAAAATTATGCTGTGCTAAATATGAGAGTACAGCAGACAATTTAATAAATGGGCTACATCAATTCATTTCAAAGGTGTCCTGTGTAGTATAGTCTGTGTACCAATAAAAATCTCCACGATTTTTATTAATTCCATTAAAGTAGCACGCTACCTCCAAATATTTATAGAGATCAAGCAGACTCACTTCAGGACAAGTCCTTCATACATACCAGAGGGAACTTTCCTGAAATGTAAACATTTGGCATCTGCTGAACCATAATCCCTAAATCAGAAACACAAACGTTTGGATTAACAAAAAATGGAAAGCCTCATTTTTTGTTGTTGACCTCCTGGTACGTATTTTTTCACATTCGGTGTTGCGTGCATGACCAGCATTCTTTATACAGGACTGGAAATGCAGTGACTTTTTGGCATAGTGACAACAAAGAACAGTAGTGATTAAATTAAAGCCAGCACAAACCCTCAGTGACGCTCACTGACTTCAGAAGATTTGAAATCAAGCCTTCAGTTCAATGCTACACATGTGATGCAGTATGAAGCAACTGAGATTTGATACTCTTAAGAATCAGATAAATAAAAGGATATTTATTTTACCCCTTTAAAAGAGTATATTGATCTGATACAGGAGGAACTTGAGGAAATATAAAGCATAAGCTTGTGAGTACCATCATCGAAATCTATTTGGTTTTATACACGGAGAGTTTTAGCATCTCACTGCACCAGGGACTGTGTTCACCAACTCTTAAGTGTTTTAGCACAGATCTGGAATTGCTGTCTGTCATATTTACAGTGCATATATATGTAATACAGAATGAATATGTACAGAATATTCCATTGTACAAACTAAAGCTATAATAATGAGCAAACTGCTTTAATTGTAATGCTGAGGGAATGAAATTTGAAATTCTTTTCCAAAGTAATTTATTTTTTGATAGTGGTTTTTTTCTGAAGAGATTGAATACAGAGCTATGGAAAAGCACTGAAAAGTTGGAGAAGAATGAGAATGAAGTTGCAGTTGTTGGTGCTGAGAACCAGGGGCACAAGCAGTGATCTTGGAATGTCTGCCTCTTCTGGTTTGTGCTGTGGTTTTAGGCTGTATGGATCCCAGTAGGATGAACCATGATCAAGCTGGAGTTTAATGGATTTCAGTCTTACTCTTCCCAAGCCACACTCTAGCCAATGCTTCCAGCCTCATGCCAGGGTCTCCAAAAGTTATTGGAGCTTCTCCAGGTCCATAGCAGGAGATGAAAGAATCAAGTGCTCCAGGTCAACCTACCTGGTGAGGAGTTTCCTGCAGCCTCTGCTCCTAAGGGTAGTGGATTGGTAACTGCAGACTGGATCTGGCAGTGACATCTCTGAACCAGCATCTCTTCAGAGCCTGAGGCGCTCACCAGCTGTTGCCTTTGGCAAGATGACAGGGAAGCAGTCACATTTCCTCTGAATGCCTAGCTTTACACACGCTTGTGACAGGTACTCATTTTACGCTCATTTTCTTCTTTTTGGATTTCACAAACCTATCTGGCTGGCAACTAAATTCTAAGTAGGTTTCAGGGAAGACTAGAATTGTCCACATAAAAAAAGTTTGATGCCTTGAAACTGCTACAAAACAATAAAAAATAAAATCAATAAAATATCCCTACGTGTAATTTTAATTGTTTTAATAAGTTCTTTCATGTTTTTAATTTTCGGACATAGTAGACTTTATTATACTCTGTAATAAGAGGGGAAGTATTTCAAATTAGATTGCATATTGAATTTTAGGTCTGTGCATTAGAATTTTCATACAACTACAAAATTATCAAAATAATTATTTCTTGTCTATGCAAACATGAAGGGTTTGTCTTCATTCCTACTCTGTCATAACAAATCCAAAATTCTTGGAAGTATAAAAAATGTGCCCTGAATCCTATTGTCAATATTCACCTATTTCCATTTTTGTAAGAGACTGCCATTTTACCAGACATCCCTTTAACCCTGGGGTAAAGGAAAGTAGCTCTTGCCATGTTAAATAATGAGCTGTGTAAATTTCAGCTGTTGGGGATCTATTCTGTGCCTCTAACAGGAGGAAAAGCTATTTTCAGTGGTTGTGATTTTTAATGTTCATAATTTGAAATAACTGATATACTGATATCATTCAGGAGAAATCTAGTTTTCTGCACCCTTACTCTTGCCAAAAAGGTCTTAGAAAACAATATAAAGTCATATTACATTATGGCCATCACCTTGACACTAGAATTGACATAGCGCAGTGCATTTGTATTTGTAGTTTGTTCAGTAGCACATTTCACCCTTTTATTTCACGCTTTTATTATTCTACTATCATGAAATTCATATCTTTCCAGATTTTGTCACCCTGAGTTACTCATTCACCTGAGCAAGGCCATAAAAATATGGTCTGAAACTCTTTAGTTGTAGCCATGAAATGAACGTAAGAGTTGAGAATGCTGCTCTGGCTGTGGGTGTCTGTATCTGCACATATCCATATGCCATCCTGGACAGGCAAGCAGGACACAAATGTTGGTGAAAAAAAATACCTTTGATTTCTGATCTGAGAGATTGTCTGTGACAGCCACAATACTGGCATAGAGAATCTCAAACCTTGGGTTCTTCTCTGTTGCAGAATGTAACATTCTGTGCCCAGAAAAAAGAATTCTTCCTAATTTCACAAAATGCGAAATATGGTCAATTACAGCCACCATTAGTAGGATCTCTTCAGGGTTCTTACCTTTTATCGTTGTTGTTGTTGTTGTTGTTGTTGTTTGTATTTTTATTTGTGAATATTAAAGGCAGATTTTTTTTAAAAAGCTTGCAAATAATATTTGTAGAATTAATAATGTACCTTGGAATTTTTAATAATTTTAAGTAGCCAAGTTTACTTCATCATTGCTGTGCAATTTGACTACCTGTATTCATAAAGTGTACCTGCAAGCCACTTTGCTGAGCACTGCAAGTTTAAAAAATACCCTGCAGGATTTAAAAGGCTTGTCTTTTATCAAAAGGGGTCAGTGATTAAGGACTGCTTCATTGCTTACAAAAACTAAAGGAAGTTATGAAATAAAAGCAAATACAAGGATCTAATGGCTTTCCAAGCAAGCATAAAGTGGGATTTGGAGAACTGAGTCTTAAGAAACGTGCTTGACATCTAACTTCAAACAAATATTGAATATGTAAATGTCATCCTGCTACTAGGAAATCTATCCAGCTACCAGGAAAGCTGATTCCTATAGGATACTGTCTTGATTTTATGACAATGCTGTATGCCCCATTGCCTGCTTGATCTGTAGAATGCAGTTTGTACCTTTAAACTGCCAAGGAAGAGAGAAGCTGGGGGAACTCTTCCAAGCAGCTTGCTTGACCTTGCAGTTAGATGTTTACATACTTTTCTTCTCTGGGCACAGATACATATATGGTTAATGTCTTAAGAAAAGAGGCTCAGCTACTTAAATTTTGAGAAAATTGTATAACTTTTCAAAAAACCCAAGACTTTAAAAAGCAGAAAAGAAACCAGAAGGAAAGAAAAAACAAACAAACAAGCAAACAAAAAAAAACCCCATAATGTTACAATCCATTGATAAAATTAAATTAGTTATCATGGGTTTGGCTTACTGGTAAAATATATGAGGACACAAAAAATGTTTCAGAAACACAGTGAGATCTCCTGCCATGTAAAATCCCTATCCTTTCTTCAAGGGTCTATCAAGAATACTAGGTTTACTACCTGAATTTTATTTTTCAAAGTAAAAGACAGAATGTTCTGAAAATCAAGCTGTCACTAGTTAATGCTGTCAAAATAACATGTCAATTTTACATGCTTGTTCAATTAGACTTCACTCTTTCTTCTTCCTCATTTTAAATGATGTTCGTTCATTTTTTATTCCCTGGGCCCTTTTTTCAGAGTGCCATGGACACAAAACATAAAATCAATGATGCTGAAGTTTATGTAGGCTTAATATTGGGATAAAAAATGAAGGTGCCTGGTCCTGCTGTCAATAAAATGTATTTGTGTAGTTTCTACGTAGCACTTCGAATAGGGTGAATGACAGCAATCTCAGTCTGAGAAGAGGAAAAGCCTTATGGCTCCATTGTATGGGTGGCTGGTTTTATAATAGCCCAAAAGAAAACATTCATGATCCTTAAACAGATTCAGATTGCTACATATAGACAGGCAAAGTAGCCATGCACAGTGCTGTGGAGTTCCAGTCTTTTTTCCATGCACTGCTCTGCTAGGAAAGCATGCCAAGGATTGCAGTTTATCAAGAAAGAGGAAAAATGCTTCCTCCAAGGAATCTTTGGATTCAGCACAAGGTTCTCATGGTTCCTGTGGTCACTTGAGGTTAGATTCTGGTAATTAGTTCATACATGTAGTCTTTAGTGCCTCCAATAAGAATGTCCTTGAAGGCAACCACAGGCAGAACAAGACAGTTGATGCTGATGTGCCACACTGTTAGTTCAAATACGTAGACACTAGAAAAGGTTTTAAGTTCACATATCGGTCACTTTGTGTGTGTGTGTGCATTGCCTGGCTAGCCACATGTGCATCCATAAGGATACCAGATCTCTGAAAGGATCTTAAATTCGCTGCTTTGGCTTTGCTACTTCCTTTTGATATTGAGCTGTCTATATAAATTGGAAGGGAGAAAACAGTTAATACAGTATCTAGATTCATTGTAAACCCTTCCTGACTGATGACTTGCCATCTTCTGGGACCCTGCATGTAGCAGCAACCAACTGGTATAACCTGCAGCTACAACTGCTTCCTGGAGTTCAGCTTCTTTTCCAGGGAAATGTACTTTTCATTAATACTAATGTTCAGGCTCAGGAAAAAAATGTATCTGAGGAAGTGTGTTATACATGGAACTTCAGGCTACTGCTCTTCTTGATGATACTAATCTATTTTTCCTACAGAGAATCATGTAAATTGTTACCTGTCATTGCATCCCCATGTTCATCTCTTAATAGTTGCGGGTGTGAGACACACCACTTAAAAGAAATTCGCTGCCCAGACTGGGCAATTCCCTTGTTACAACAATATCTTTTTTTCCTATTGTGTCTTTTGGTTTCATAAGTGCTAACAGATTCTTACACAGTGCTTTTAAAATGCTTACTGATCCACACAGACAGGAAAGGTAAACAACAGCTAAGCAATTGCTCTGATAGCTAGTGCAGTCCCTCGGGAGGCATTCATAACATCCACACCAACGCTGAGTTATTCATCTCGGGAGCACCACTAGCAGTCATTTCATCATCACTGTGTACGTAATTCTCTAGCATCAGTCCTAAGGCTGGCCAGTTCTCCTCAGCAGAGGTTAAACTGTAGGCAGAACCACTTCACTGTTAAAGTAGAAACCAGCCTAAAGTGTTAAACTTCCAGTTTAAAGTCCCATTAATATGGACAATTACAGATAAAAGAATTAAACTGTGAACACAAGGGAGTAGTGTATGGACTTATTTTTAATTGTATACGAAGGGACAGCTTGCATCTAATTTTTTGTTTAGATTAATAATTATTTTTGGTTTAAGTATGTTTTAATCCTGAGTTATTCAGAAAAATAATGGTTTTGAGAAGGACACAGTGTCACTATACATGTAAGTTGGATATGAGCTGTGAATGGGATGCTATTTGATGACAAATGTAATCTTTGTAAGAGTAAATAGGCAAATAGTATTCAGAAATTGGCACTTTTTTACCACATTTGTCAAATTTAGTGGAAAGCCATGCAGCTTTACGGTTTGTTGGAAAAGGTATGGAAAGTCAAAAAGAGGTACAGAAAATAATTCTGAATATTTAAAAAAAAAATAGGAAAATGTACCAATAGTGAAATACTGAATAAATTCTTAGCTATTAATTCAGTCAAGAAAAGACTGAGAAGTAACTCGACTACAGCCTTCAGGTACCTACAGGCAAAAAGTATCCCTAACAGTAAAGGGCCCTCTAATTTAGGAGGAAGGAATGTGTAATTAGCTGGAGCCAAGAATTCCAGTCTGCTCCCCCATCACCAAATTAACAATGAGAGCTTTCAACCATTAGAGCCATCTGGGTCTCTTAGAAAGATGTGCTGCATCTCATTCAGATGCTACAGAGGCTGATAGATAACATTTTGGGACCACGCAGGAGGTTAGACTAGACAATAATGCATAATTTCTTCTGCCCTTAATATCTATTTCTGAATCTAAATAAAAATGAATAAGGTTAACAGAATCTGGTCCTCAGTCATATATATTTCATCATTTAATTACATTTCCATTTGAGGATTATAATTCAGTTCTCTCATGACTTCATCTCTGAAACTTTTCTACAGGATCCCAGAAATAGTCTTTCTTATTCTCATAATTAAACTTTGAACCAAATAAAATTTGTCAGCTTTCGACTCTAAATTAGCATGTGAAAAATTTAAACAAATATCATTTTAGCTTCTTTGTTATGAATGAACACAGCAATCATATAGCACAACAAAGTGTTAATATCTCTTCTAGCCCTTGAGCTATACAAATGTGTGGTTTTGTTTTGATCATGCTTGATACGCTATGTCTTAACCAGATCTTATTTCATTCTGTTTCTACAGGTTAGTGAGACTTTAATCAAGAGAAAAAAATCTAATGAACAGTAATTTGAAACACAGCATTTGGAAAGGTCAGAATGGTACATTACATCCTTATTATCCAAAAGAACAGATGAGTTTAATATCCTGGCAGCATTTTCCTGTGAAGAAGATATTAGACAAGAACTGAAAATGGCACAAGGTTCTCTCTTCCTTTTCTATGACAAAGATTGTAACAAGATGATGAAACTACACAGAATAAATCCCTTTTTGCTTTAATGGTCCGACCGTGGCTTCTGTCTAGATTTCAAAAACCTAAGCCGAGCAGAGAGCCAGCATGTATGCTATTTGTTTTAATTCCTTTACAACACAGTTTCCTGCTTATATGACCCATTTTCCATTAATATTTTCTAGTCTTAAACATGAGAAGGTATGTTAACAGAAGGTGCACAGTACACCGAGTTTTGCCACATAATGTGTTGAACTGCAACAAACAATGCACTGCATCAGCACTGCTGAAAATACAGATTTTCCAGCTTCTCTTTGAATAACCTAAGAACAGAGATAATGTATTCCAACACAAAAAAACATCGTATGTGTCCTGCTTTGAAGAGTTTCTGAAGGTATGGAAGTCTTTGAAGGCAAAGGAATTTGCAGTATATCCAGTAGGTTGTTTTAATAAGAACTGTCAGAATTTCCTACCTTAAATCATTATCTGCATGAAGATTCTTCCTTTTGCTTTAAAGGTCCAAGGGGAGAAAAAATCTTCTGGAACTGGATGTTGTATTTTAACACTAAAATATGCCATCAGGGTCATCACGTTAAATATTACAATGACAACTGAACAAATGCTGTGCTTAAAAATGAAAAAATTAAGTATATGGCATGCCCCTGTATTAGTTACTTATACGCAGTCCACATGAGATATGATAAATCTGGTATTACCTAAGAATGCAAGAAGTTAGATTTTAAAGATATTATTAATTATTAAAGAAAACATTTTATATTGTTCCAAAGATAAAAAAAGTCTTGAAGTGTTACTGGCTGAAGTAGACCTACATGGGTTTGCACAAGCTCACAATTAGAAATCATGTCAAACCTCTTTTTCCCACACCATCTGGAGAATACATTTGAAAAAAACTTCTCCATGGTACATTACATGCAGCATCTTGCTGAGAAAAGCCACTCTGCTTTGGTCAAGAGAGACAAACTGACCATATCAAAATATGTTTTCAGTATCTCAAGTGAATGTGTAAGTATGTATATTTATGTTTATGGGGGTTTTTTTCTTGTTTTTTTCTTTTTTTAAGGTGATTTTATTTTCCACTGGAGATTGTAAATGTATTTTTCATCCTTTGTTTTGCAACTATAAGGCAGGATAGATTTTCATTGCAAAGGCAATGTGCAACCTATTTTGAAATTTCAAAAGATTTGCAAAACAACAGACAAAAATGCCTAATGGGTGTTCATTTCGTTAAGTGCCTATAGAAATTAATGTTTTCTGTGTGCGTAGAAAAAATCCACTAGATACAAGTTTCTATCAAGTTCCTTGTTATTAAGCTAATACTCCTTGAAACTGAAATGACTATAAATAGGTCTTTTCTGTTTCCTAACCTAACATATCAGCCATCCAATATGCAGCATACAGAAAATAATAAATAAAACTATTTTTTCAGTTCCTAATTATTATTCACAATATAAATCTGTGGATTTTTATAATTTGAATTACTAAGAACTCTGACCATATATACTTTTGCTATGAAAAAAATAAAATACATGCTGCTGTATCCATTTTTTAAAAGATCATGTTTAGGGCATGCCTGAATAGAATCCAGGGTGTTGAGGGGAGACTCAATGTGTAATCACACAAACATATGCAGGATTTCCTAGAGAGTCAGTCCGATGTATCTGATGAGGGAATTTGATGATGGGGTTTGTTACATGGTTTTCATTTCTCATGATTATGCAAAATGTTGTTACTGTTACAGTATTTAACATGGGGAACACCTTGAATACATTGTACGGCCTTATTTGGTTATTCTATAAAATGGATTTTTTTTTTGCTACATGATCACAGTCATTCTTTTTGGAAAAATTACATAAATAATCAAGTGCATCTTATAAGCTGATATGAAAGCTTGAAGTTGAACTTTCTAAGAGACACCTCCTTTCATCAGTTATCTTCAATAAATAATGTGATTGTTGGGCATTTCCATGAAGTCTTTTTTCAGTGAGGAGGATGAATACAATGAATATGAGTTGTGCGTAAAATGTTGTGCCCGTGAACCCATGAGAACATCTCTAAGTAAAGGGTCACATAATTATCTTTGCGGTTTATTCAATAAATTATCAGCAGAATAAAAAGAAACGAAAAAAGATGAGGCTGATGGAAAGGTGTCATATTGAAGGAAGATCACAAAAGAGACACATCAAAGCACAAGAGGCTATATGCAGCACACACATTCCCACAAATAGGATTTTGTGCCAGGAGTTGCTGATTCACTGTAATCCCAGTAAGAAGGACACTCAGATTCTGTGAAATATGGTTTAAAATACAATTTCTTGCAGCTAACAGTTAAAAAAAAAAGGTTAGCACAGATGATCTCACATCTGTTCAGATGTCGGGAAGCCCAAGTTATGCGCCACTGAATGAGCCTCCATGCAGGCTCAGTGTCCTGTGCAGATCTTGCCCATGTAAAGGTTACCCCATGTTTCAGTCTTTTGAGTTCCTGTAAGGTTTTCCTAAAATAAAATAACTCCATTAATCATTTTCACTGTCAAAAAAAAAGGATACACACATGGGAATTTGCTGCTGCTGTTTTAGAGAAATGCAAGGAGGTGCAGTTTGTGTGACCCCGAGGCAGCTGCTCACAGGCTACTTCATTGCAATCAGCCAACCAAGCTTATCCTGCGGGCAGAGGATGTGCAGAGCACAGCACAGACCCGGGGGTCACGTTGTGTGCACAGCACAGTGCAGGCCTGTGCCTGTTTGGGACAATGGCTATGTGAGACACCAACTCCCCTGGGTGCAATGGTCTCCTGGTCAGGATCTCAGCTCATACCTGCTTTGCATCTGCTTTTGTTCTCCAAACTGAACTGGTGCACAGTATTCAAGTTCGCATACATTAAAAACTGTACATGTCCACTGCAAACACTCCTCTGTACAGGTCTCTGTTTATCAAGCTGACATTGTGCCGGAAGTCAGATAGGTTTATAATTACAGAATTTATTGCCACTAAAAGGCTGTGTAAGTACATTTTTGCAAGTGTGATTTTTGTGCCTGCAGCTCAAATTCTTGTTATACTTGCATTTGAATTTGTTTTGTTTTGTCACACAATGTTACTTGGTATTATATGAATAAATAATCCATGAGCTAGAAAACAGAATAAAATCAAAGGAACAAAGTCAGTTGCATTATTAAAGAGAGATTAAAATAATTTGACATGAAAGGCATTTTAGAGACAATACAGCCTGTCTGACTTACTGATGTGCACAGAAGCTAATACATCATTCAGCTCTGCTACCACCTGACAGCTGCTCAGCATCTAATGGGAAATGTGAGGGTGGTCACAGTCCAGTTCATAGTGGACAGGTGCTGGCATCACAAAAATCATCATCACATCTGGCACTAATTGGCATCTTTGTTGACAGTCTTGGCAGAGAAGCCAGTGATTGAATCTGCACAGAGACTTCCTTGCAAGCTCTGCTGGCTTGGGATGCTGGGCTCAGCTCATCCTTCACTTAAACCATCCTTAGTTTTGCACATATTTCCCAGGAACGCAGTCAGGTCACGACACGCTATTTGCCTGAAATTTCTGTCAGCATGCACATTACCGTGGCATCTCTCTGGAAGTGGTACCTCTGGACAGAGGGTTAGACACACCCCAGGGACACCAAAGCCTGCCAACTGATGCTGGCCAGCAGAAGAGCCTGTGAGCTTTGGCTTGGGGTGGAAGAAGACAAAAGGGGATCAAACCAAATGCTGTTCTAAAGGAGAAGCTACACGAGACCCACATGGAGCTCCAGCTTCACCCAAGATTTTCTCAGTTTATTTTAGATACAACTGTGATTCTGTGAAGTTCTAGTAGCCACTTTTACTCTGTGCTTCAGTTTATTCTTTTGTATGAAGGTCCTATTATCTGTCTCACTCTCAGACATAATTTGAGGCTTTGCTAACTAACCAGTGCCCTAAAGTATTTAAACACCTCTGATGGAAGTCAATAGACACATTAAATACCAGGATTCAAATTTATAGGAACTTTTGTTTCTTAATAATTCTGTTAAATGAGTTGCAGGCAATGACGATTGAATATATCCATTTTGCATTTATACATCATTCACTCTGCTGTAAATACAGTTGCATTAAATAGTTTCTTCTGTCACCTCAGCCTATCTTTTTGAAATGTGCAATTAAAATTAATTTTCCTTTGGTATGTAGAAACCTGTACTTTTTATAGGTTAATTATCAGTTTATATTTTTTTAGCTCTATAGACAAATAGGTCAGTAATATGACTAGGATTTGAGAATGTTTAAATGGTAATAAAAAGAAGTTAAAAGCAGGTGATAAATTTGATTGCAATTAGCAGCAGTAACTGAAGTATAGAGATGTTATTAGAGCTCTTTACTGCCTTTTGCCAAAGTGAAGAAAGAAACGCAGGCAGGCAGGAGAGAAGGAAGGTCAATAAACAAAGGAAGTAAAGAAGTAGGAAGGCTGGATAAAAAGAAAGAGAACAGTTCTAATTTCGTGTATATGGAAAAAATGTTGAATTTATTGCCCATAGGTTTGTCAGTATATAGATAAAAGTGAGGAAAAAAATCTAGAAAATTGATAGATGAAATCAGGGAAAATAAATCTTAAGGCACTGAAAAACTTATGTTAAAAGCCCAAGGTTTGTCTGTATCACTGTACCTGAGGAAGAATGTACCTTCATTAGGAACAATAAGATTATTAGATAATATCAGCACTCAAAACATCAAGGTTATAAAATAATAGGAGGCTCAAAACACTACCAAGCAACATTCTGAAATTCTCCTCATTGATTTTTCACTTCTGTATTACATCTGATCCCAAGGAAATGTCTTCTCATTTACATGCATCTACATGAATTCTGGATCCAGCCACCAGCTTTTTCTTCCTCCAGTGTTAATAATGAGCAGTGGCTGCTATACTGTGCTCCTACAGACACTCTGGAAACAGAATATGTCATCGTTAGCCTAACGAGAGGAAAGAGGGAGAGAAATTGCTAAATGCTTTCTCTCTAGCCCAATTAAAGGAGAGAGAGCAAGATGAAGAGAGGGGGAAGGCGTGCTGGAGGGAGAGCTGTGTACGTGACAGATTTCTTCCTGCCTTTAGCTACAAGAGCATTCTCGTTAGGTAGAAGTGAAAAAGACAAGAGGATATGGTAATACAAAGGATAAATCCTGTGACTGAAATCAGACTGTGGCAGCATGGTCCATCAGTCTGAGCTGCACATTACCTTCCAAAAATAGCTTGCTTGGGAAGGAAAGAATATGGTAACAAGTACACTATTGTCATTACTGGTCTTAAGACAAATTATCCATACAAATAGGAAGGAACAAAATTTGTCTGCCTACTGAAAGCCTTCTTGGCCATCCACAGTCCCTTCTCAGGACTGCTCTAGAGGGAGAGAACTACTTGTGTATGAAGGACATCTCCAGTTTAGAAGTTGCTGAGTTCACTGACAAGTGCCAACTCACTCTTTATAAAGAAAACAGAATTGATCCCATGATGGTTTGTGCCAGAAACATCAGGCCTGCCAGAAAGGGTGCCTACATCCCTAAGAACATGCTAGGTCCCAAACTTGTCCTGTCCCATGGGCTGGGCTTTGGCACTGCCAGGTGGTAGCTCACCTGGCCCAGACTTTTTCCAGGTACCACGACAAAAATTTCCCATTACAGATAATTGCAAGCCAGTGCTCAGGGCCTCATGTCTGGCTGGTATAGGTTATTTTCATGACTCAGAAGTCTTTGGGTGTGAGTGTGCTGTTTTGGAATCTAGTTGAGCTGGGAGCTGAGGCTCCTAGCTAAAAACCATGGTGTGAAGGTTTGCATATGTATCACTGAAGCTGAGGAGAATGTTCTTTTTCCAAACACAGAAAAGAATGTTGCATCCAGTCCTATAGCATGATACTGTACACACATTCTCATATGACAGAAGAATACCTGCTGCATTAAACTGCAGCAGAGACATAAATGGACTTGCTAGAAACATTTCTTTGCACTCACAGCTCTGCTGTTGACTCTTCATGCAACTAATGGCACCTTTCTGCCATGCTGTGACCACATATTAAAAATATATCCAGCCCATGGGCCCCAAACACTGCTGACTTGACTGCATGTGACCCAGGGTCCACGGGCAGGTCCACGGTGTCTGCAACAGGACAAACACATGAGGACGCAGGTGAGGGGTGAGAGTCAGTGGAATATTCTTTGTGCCCAGACTCTGAAATGTCACAGGACTGCATTACTGCATTAAGATGCAAAGTTTTTCCATGGGTTAAAGAGACCTATGACCAAAGGTAAGTAGGAGGGTGGGAGTTTGTTATCACATCAGCCACCAGTCCCTGATGCAAATCCAGAATTATATCCCACACTTTTCTCACTACCTGCACAATGGCCTGAGCCATTCAGTGGACAGAAGAAACTACCTTGCATCCCTGTTTATATATAGTGCTCAGACACTGACCTGAACGATAAAAAGCAGGATTGATGTGCCTAGTATAATCCAGTCCCCTAATGTTGAATTCCTGTTACTTACTTTAAATCTCTCCACATTTTCTTGCATTCTGAATAAAATGTAGCAGCTTTGTGAGATAAACTATAGCTGCCCTTTTACCATTTCAAGTGCCAGAAGCTTTAGCTAAGGAAAATTATTTTGTAAAGACTTGCTATGCTCTGTGAGTCTTACCGATTGCAGTTCCTGCCAATACCTAAAAAGAAGTTCAGAAAGTTCCTGAGAACACCTTGCATCATGAGTCTCTCGCTGTAATTATTTTTTAAGCCTTGACTCCTGACTCCCCATCCTGGGAGACCTTCTGGCTTGTTCCACCACCCAGGTATGACTGGATTAGATTTATCCCCTGCAGTGAGACCTAGTTTCTTTACTCACCGCTCATCTGAGCACAGAAAATAGAAGGGGTATATTGGGTCTGGTTTCTGGTTGTCCAAAAGGAGTTACAGGAATGATTTCCCAAGCCCTCCAGTTAGGAACACAGGAAAGGAATGGAACTCTCCTGTCAGCCAAAGAGATGTTGGGAAAAGTAGCCTGTGCTGCTTTGCCAAGGAGACTGACAGTAGCCCAGACTCATATAAGTGAGCCCAACGCAGCCATGTCTGTACAATGGCAAACAAACAGGAGGTAAGGGAGGACTGCAATTAGGGTCTAGATGCTTTCAGTCTCCTTACAATATTTTTATATTATTTCGTATTTCTTACTATTTATATATTATAAATATTCAAGTCAACATTAACAATGTCACAAGATAAATTCCTGACCCACTAAATTCTGACATTCTAGCACTGTATTCTGTGCAGGGTGCTAGCAAAATTAGTATACACATGAGTCAGTACTTTCAGTTCCTCTTTCCTGAACTCCAAATATCACAAGATCTGAAATAAGGACATTATTCCTAAGGCTTGAGCACAAGATACTAAATTCAGTCTGATTTAGTGACAAAGTCTGCCATTTTGGAGGATATAATGGCTATATAATGAAATTGTATCGTATTTGTTTACAAATGTCGTCATCTAAAATATCATACTTGAAAAGATATTAACTACTGATTGTTTCTCTTGGGAGTTTAGCACAATGGAATGATTTAATGGACTAACGTGAGTTCAGTTAACTTCAGCTCTTGAAAACCCATCACATAACTGGCTTGCTCTAATGTTTACCAATGGCAGGTCTTTGTGCCCCAGCCTGGAAATAAGCGCCTTACATTACCCAGCAGGGGTCTGTGGTGGTGTGAGGAGGAAGGAGATGAGTTCAGTCAACATTAGTATGATGTAGATACCACTCAGATACTTTCTGGTTACCTTCTCCTTGCCATCATGTCTCAACTGCTGCCAAGTCTGCCTCACATTAAGGAGACTGAAGTTATTAGCTTCAACATCCATGTTATTTTTTATATAAAAATACTGTATTAAATAGGAGAGTTGTCCTAACAGCTAGCAGTAAAAATCCTATCCTGATCAGCAATACCAACACAAAAGGCCAACCTAGTCTGAATTACCAGTCAGCACTTCAGCAATATTCCAATTATTTTCATCATTTAGAATAACCAAAGCAGTATTTTGAAATTACATCTAAAACTGTAGTAGTTATTAATCAAGGAGCTCTGGCAAGTCAGATTCATGATCAGCAGAAGGGTGGAGACAGATACTATATCATTTTGATCTTACAGAATAATTTGCTTTTAAGCATAAAACTTCTTGCAACTGAATCTCTTCATCATTTGAATGTCCAGAATAACAAGCAGACAATTTTATGGTGGTTTAGATGGTTTTTAATATGTGAAAAGAAGAAAAGTTAAATTGCATCTACCTCCCCCAAAACTGCCTGAATTTTTTCATTCATATACACCAATTTTTCATTAAATCTCAATTTCTCAGCCATTAGGATGCATAACAGGACCTGCAGAAGCTCTAACTGTAGCAGACCAGAGCTGAAATGAGTTGGTAACAGTACATGTTTAGGGCTGATGTTTTCTTATCGGAAAAAAAAAATTAATTTTTTTTTCTTTAATTTATGACACATCACAGCTACAATATTTGTTTGTAACATTCATTCATGTTTTCACTATATAAAAAGCAATAATGTTAAAATTTTCTTGATAATGTTACATAAATACTTTTGCCTTTAATAGTAAAAACATTTTTTTTTCCTTTGAGCAATTTTTGGACTCTTGTATTCATGTGCTCTAACAGGCATCATCTTTTCTAGTGTAGCTTAGTTATGTCCTGAGCATTGTCACTTGGGTATTATTAAAACAAAGACCTAATTTTACTTCATCCTATTTCTTATTCCAAGCCACATAAATGTCTAATGGTCTTATCAGTGGTTTCAGTTGTTTCTCTACTCCTTTAAAGTTCCACGGATCATCAAAACTTTGTAACAATGCTCAGTAAAATCTGGCCAAATTTACTTTTATTATCTTAAGAAAAGGAAGGTCCTTAAGACTACTTTTTCAAGTAATGCTCATATTTTTTTTGTGATCTTAAACATTAAACAGAATAATTTCTTTCTGTGTATTAAAAATGGGATCCTTCAAGCACTGGGTTTACATAATCTTATTTCTGATTAAAGCATCTCAATTAGAGAAGCTAAAAGTTCGAAAAACTGTAGACCATAAAGTGTTATCTGAGGAGTATTTTATTTCTCTGAAACACACTTCAGACAAGCCCTCTCCATGTAATTATCCTCACAAAGAGCTGCTGGATTCTATTTTACTTAAAAAATCAGAAAAATCTTTAAAGCTTTTCTCTGCATTAAAGCCACTTCAATGCCAACAGTACACACTGTACGAAATCCTTAAAATATCTCCTCAAAGATCTGTAATTCAGTTAGGTTCTGAAGAACAAGTAGAGAGCTGCACATAGCATTTTTTTGGCTATTACAGTGCTAGCCTAAAAAGCCTGTCTCATCTTTGGTATCAGTCAAATACCGCTATTTGATTCTAGCCACTACTCGCAGATAGGAATAGGAATAGGAATGAAGGCTGCAGGTCTGGGTAAATGTTGAACTCGCTGTGATGCTGAAGCATCACCCGTACTGAGAAGGAATCGAACAGAATCTCCCTGTGACTATCAGAAAGACAATTTACCCAACAACCATAAAGCATTCCCTTAGCGAGGTAGTGACACTCAGTTTTGCCAGAAGAAAGTGGAGTAAGGGAAAGGTCCTTCCGTGTCTGCCACCTTTTAGGTACTGTCCTTGTGCTTCTGCTACCAGCCACTAACAGAGCTTCACCTTTGGACTGAGCTCAGTATGGTCTGTCTTATGGCTCACTCGCATCCTCTCCTCAGCTAATTTGAACCAGTGAATCTTCCGCTCTTCTTCCTTCCACACTGGTTTTTGCAGATACTCTTGATCTATTTTATACAGACACGAAACCTAGAAATATACTTGCCAGATGGTTACCTAGCATTCTTGTTAATTACTAGTTGAGTGTGTACCTCAGTTATCATGACAGGAGGTGTACAGGTGTCAGAGACTTTAAAAAGATCTTTAAAATATTGCAGACAGAAAAATCACAGCTCCTTTACAGCCTCTTCTGTCAAAGCATAGATTTTGAGAAAATTCAGTCTGAATAACATGTTCAAGCTTCAGAAAATTTCACTAAAACAGTACTGTACAGCCTTCTTATTGAAACAGAGAGAGATGTTTTTTGTGACATTCTCTGATTTCCTAATGATTTTACGTAAGACTTGACTCTTCCAAGTATGCAATAGCATGCAACCAAATGAGAATTAAATACAGTGTGCCTAAACATGATGTTTAAACAACAAAACAAAAACCAATTCAGGCGGTGTTAGTAACACAGCAAACAAATGAGAAGGGGATAGGTAAGGCTACGACAACCAATCTAACGTGTGTCTGAACAGATAATATAACACACAGGTGACAATGAAGTTATTTACTGGCTGCAGCTCCTGTATGATACCAAGGTATAATTCTCCTCTTGTGTCATGACATGTGCATGTTATGGTATTTCCTCAACTGAAAACAAGTGGATTAAGGAAAAAAATGTCTTCTTAGAAGCGCCTATGAGGAGCTTGGGTTTTAAACTATAAAAAGTGGGGATGGGGCATATTTTGTTTTTAATTAAAGCTCATCTAATATTGAGTCTGGTTTCTGGTTGTCCAAAAGGAGTTACAGGAATGATTTCCCAAGCCCTCCAGTTAGGAACACAGGATTTATGCAAAGCATTTGACACTGTTCATCAGTGTCAAGCATCTTTGTCTCTAACTGGAGAGACATGGATTTAACAGATAGATAAAGAATTTGCTGGATGGTTGCACTCAAGGTATTGTGGTCAATGACTCCATGTCCAAGTGGAGAGCAGTGATGGCTGGCATCCCCCAGAGGTAGGTACTGATGCTGTTTGATACCTTCGTCAGTGATATGGACAGTGGGATCAGTGGCACCCTCATCAGTTCACTGACAGCCTCAAGCTGTGTGATGTGGTTGACAGGCTGGAGGGAAGGGAAAACATCCACAGAGACCTGGACAGGCTTGAGAGGTGGGGCCATGAGAACCTCATGAAGTTCAGCAAGGCCAGGTGCAAGGTCTTGCATGGGGGTGGGGAAATGCCAAGCACAAGTACAGGCTGGCTGGAGAACAGGTTGAGAACATCCTTGAGGAGAACCTGGGGGTGTTAGTGGATGAGAAGTGGACCATGAGCCAGCAATGTGCACTCACAGCCCAGAAAGCCAAAAGCATCTTGAACTGCATCAAAAGAGGAGTAGCCAGCAGGTCAAAGGAGGTGATTTTGCCCCTCATGAGACCCCACCTGGAGTGCTGTGTCCAACTGTGGTGTCCTCAGCACAAGAAAGACATGGACCTATTGAAACAGGTCTAGAGGAGGCCACAAAGATGATCAGAGGGCTGGAGTACCTCTCCAGTGAGGACAGGCTGAGAGAGTTGGAGCTGTTCAGCTTGGAGAAGAGAAGGATCCAGGAGACATATAACAGGGTTCCAGTATTTTAAAAAGGCCTACAAGAAAGCTGGAAAGGGACTTTTTTACAAAGGCATTAGTGACAGAACAAGGGGGGATGGCTTTAAACTGAAAGAAGGTAGGTTTAGATTAGATATATGTAGCAGAGCATCTCACCCCCCCACAGGAAAGCTTCTCCATTTCTTGTTAGCTGATAAAATAACTCAGGGCATCTCACTCTCACATAAGCATCATATAAGCCTTGGTGAAATAACTCAATCAAGACAGTTTGTCTTGTGAGCTATTTCGGCGCCATGGAATTGATGTTTTCAGCTGACAGTAAACATCTTGCTGTGGAAGCAGATGTGGAAAGATAGGCTGGAATTTCTGACTGACAGACACTTCACTTTAGGAACAATAAAAGATACACCAAATTTTCACAAAGCAGAAATCTTCTGCACATTCCCTGGAAATGTGTGCTGGTCTCCTGGGACACCAATTTTGTGGTTACTCCTTGTGGTCAGTCCTGGAGGGTTGAGTTAAAGGACTCTGTGTATACGATCATCATTTCAGTGGTAAGTTACATTGACTCTTAATCTATACTATTTCTTTCCTAGCTATAATATAGGTACCATGATAATGCTGTGCATATGTTTTACGTAATCTGCTAGTAGTTCTTGTGTTTTATACTGTGGAGTAAGTAACTCTGTTTAAAGCCTCTTCTGTGATCTCTTCTGTCTATTCAATAAATAACTCATTTTCTACTAAACCTGATCTGCCACGCTTAGAACTTGCGAGCTGGAATGATTTCAGGTGCAGGCCACCTAGATTCAAGCTGCTGCCAAAAATCTTAGCTTTAAGCAGGACTTGTCTGAAGTTACAACTTGATCCATGACAATACAGAGAAGAAATTCTTTACTGTAAGTGTGGTGAGGCACTGGAACAAGTTGTTCAGAGAAGCTGCGGATGCCCCATCTCTGGAAGTGTTCAAGGCCTGGTTGGATGGGGCTCTGAGCAACCTGGCCTAGTGGAAGGTGCCCCTGCCCACAGCATGGGAATTGAAATTTGATTATTTTTAAGGTCTCTTCCAACCCAAACCATTCTATGATATGTTCTATGATTTGGTAAGTGTACAACTATGCCACAGAAGGTAAAAGGTACCTTCTTGCTATAACTTTCTTCACAATTGTCAAACTCAATTTTCTGGAATATTCATGAGATATTCAACACAGTAAGCATAGACTGAGAAGAAAATAGGCAAAGCAAAATTGCAACTTTTAAGAGGTAGGATAGATTTACAAAGTGCAACACACTTGACCTTGAAATATTGCCACAGTTTCCTACTCTCATTACACATGGTTTTGCCCTTCTTAAGTATTTAGGTGTTTTAGTTTCTTAGACAGATATTTTGTGTCTAAATGTAAGGATGTGCTTTCAAATTTTTACATGAAGTTTTACATTTTAAAAGTGTCTGGTATTGCTATGCTTCTACTTTTTCTCCATATGGAAACATTGAAATTGATTTTAAAATATATTGCATTTAGAATGAGAATTAACTTAACTGTGTCTTGTCTCAGTAGGTTGTCTAAGACCCCCTAGAAAATAAACCAGAAATTACTGCTGACACAGCTGAAGAAAGTGAAAGAAAAAACATTTAAAACCTTCACCCCATAATATGATTCAGGAACTAATGTATTAGAGTAGTCACAACCATAATATATTCTTATGCTATATTGAGGACTTTGAAAAGCAGTCTTAAATAAGTAGATATAAACACTTAGTTGGTTCAGGGAATTCTAACAATGGGATACTGCATGAATGATAAACAGCCAAGCCAAAAGCGTATGATTTACTTTATCCCCAAAGCCAACGCAGAGTCTTTCAGCATCAGAAACTCTACAAAATTGGAATATATGGGTACACACTTTTGAAATATCATCCTTTCATCTGATCAAAGTAAACAAACATCTAGCATACTTCAGCAATGAATTGAAGAGTTTCCTTTTACTCCTGGGATGCAAAATGAGAATGAAAATAAACACTGCATTCATACTTTGTAGTTCAGAAGCAAGCAATTGCCTGCATTATTTTCTCTGAAAAGCATACTAGATGCCTGTGTAGTGTATGGAATGAAATCCAGAATGCAGCTATAGTTAACATATTTCAGAAAGCATAACAATTCCACATGCTCTGACTGATGTTTTCTGCTGGAATAGCCAGTGAAATATAATGTCACTGTTCTTTTGGGTAAGGGATAAATCTTGAGTAGAATAACAGATTTTTTATTATAACACCAGCAGACAAAATGTGACAGTATTTGAAATGAATTGTGTGAGTAAATAAATAATTTTGTGATTTTTATGCACTGGTAACAGAGTGAAAATTTTGGAGACCAAGGGTGACAAACCAACCAGTATAAACAAACAAGCTTTCTATTCTAAAACTGTAAATGTCCAACACTTCTTGAGTGAAACCGTGGACTATATTCTATTTCCATAAAATAATTGAGCTTTCTGCTAATACTGCAAGTCAGTGTGCTGCCTCTCTACTACCAACCATCAACCAGAACTGAGGCTGCAGGTGGTAAGAGTCCTGCCCACGTAGGTCTCTGAATTGGAACCCACAGGATCATTACAACCTACAATACCTTATACTTGAACTGGATTACAGCACACTGTTCTCTATTTCTATGTAGGAAAATATAATTTGGGAGAGAAAAAACTGGTGCTGGATGGCTAGGGCATTCCACACTCACTCATGAGAAGTGCTAACCTCCTTCCACATTCAGTGAAATGCAGAAGAGTTTCTCTGTTGGTACATTGTACAACATCGGTAATCTAAAACAGCATGTCTTTGATACTTCTGATAGCATGAGGTTAAAA